>VKON01003254.1:19222-35590 GCA_009741485.1 Malurus cyaneus samueli | reverse complement strand
CATCATTTCAGATTACAGGTAATTGCATGGGAGACTCATAACCACGCATTAATTTTCTTTCATGAATCATTTGGAGGCAGCAGCTTTATGGACACACTGAGGAGTTGGTCAGGGGATCCATTATGGCTAGGGATCTCCTCTTTTCTAGAGGGTTAGCCCCCTGCCCAGTAAGCTGCACTCTGGGTAATGGACCATGTGCGACGTTTGTCTCCTGTTGTTAAGAAGACTCGGTGCCCCCAGTACCCACTGCCTCCTGTTCAGTAATTGAATTTGGTCTCCCCTGTGAGTGAACTCGGAAACATATTCTGTTTCGATTGTGGGGAAGCCGCCAAATTCTTTCTTAACTTAGCTAATTGGTGGCAGTGAATGGAATTTGTTTAGTAGTGATGTGAGGATCAAAATCTTCATCATATATATTGTATTCTGTCTTAATCAGAGGTCTCATAGGGGGCAACATTTTCTCCATAATTTTTTGCCAGGGCTAATTCTTTATGGGGTAAATTGTTTCTTTTGTTCTGTCTCTTGTGGTAATCAACATTGTTGAATTTTTAAGATACTCTTCCTCAGAGCAGCTGTAACTTAGAGCAGCTGTAATAGATAAATTGGTTTCTTGCTTCTCTAATTGTTTCCTTTCTCATCTAATTGTTTCTGTAAAGTTTCTACAGATTTTGGAGGGAGTCTGTTATTTTTTTCTCGTTAATTGCTTAAGGCGATGATTATAGCTGCTGTAAGACAGCTCCAAGGACTGAGCAAATTATGGTTTTATCTCGGCCAATTTAAATTTTGCATGTTGTAAGGAATAAATTCTATCAATGACATTTTCTAAATTAAACCAGTTGTCAAGTGCCCATTCTTCCCCTCCTGAGAGGGTCTATCATTGTGTTTGGCTAGTAGGGCATAAAAAGCAGCTGTATCTGTTGTTTTAAGGTTGGAAGTCATGTTTAATGAAGGGATCAAACAACCACCTTAGGGAGGAAAAGTCTTGAGTTGTTAACCCTATTAAACAGAATTAAGATGTGTATCCCTTCACTTCCCTAAAGTCGGTAAAAAGAACTTACGCCCAACAAGCAGAAAACTGTTTGCCTGGCAGAATCCAGCACCCAACAGCTTGGGGGGGTTTACAGAGTCAAAAACCAAAATCGACAACCAGCGAGCCAAAAATCAAGATCGATAGCCGAGTCAAAAATTACCAAGGAGTCAAAAAATTACAAATTCAAGAGTCAAAAAATTCAACAACAACAAAATCTCGAGTCAATAATAAATTCAACAACAACAATCAAAATCACGAGTCAAAAAATTCAAAATCACGAGCCAAAAAATTCAACAACAACAAAATCTCGAGTCAAAAAATAGCAACTTACTAAACAAAAAATAATGTGTTTGGTGGAAATCTTATAAAACCAAAGGGTAGCACTTGAACTTTTGCACACAGAGATTCTTTTGTGAAAATTCTGAAGACAGAGCCCTCAATAGAGTATAGGGGTGTTTTTACCTGGACTTGTGTAGTCTGTGGGAAATTCGAGATGCCCCCCTTGCTTTCTAGACACCGCTCACCCTTTTGGAGTGTCGGGCTAGGTGCGGCTGGAGCAAAACAGCCTTCCCTTGTAACAGACCACAAAAATCCTGCAAAACCCCTTCTGTCTATCAGAATTCCTGTCTGTGACGCCAATTTAATGTCACGATTCCCTTAACCCAAGCGGGAGTCGTGAGAGGTTCGTTATCAGAATCTCAGAGTGCAAAAGAAACAAGGGGGCAAGTATATATATTTTCAATAATCAAGAATAATTTATTTGGATTTTTTGCGATAGAAGAGGGTGAGAGAGAGAGAAAATGAGAGAGAGAGAGAGAAAAAGAGTGGGTTTTATAGCTACCAAATGGCTCCAACGAGTCCACGCCGTCCGAATTTCATAGGTTCACCAGCAGTCCGTTGGGGGGATCCCGATCAGGGTCTTTTCAGAGAGACTTTTTATAGTCCTTTTGAAAGTGGGTGGCAACAAGCCAGGGGGTCGCGAAGTATGGAAACTTGCGAAGTATGGAAAAATCGGCCGAGCAGTGGGGGAAGAATGTCTATTGTTCCATGGGGTGTGCAGTATGGGGTCGCGCCGCTCTCTTTCCGTCTCCACGTCAGGAGCAGCGCAGCCATCCATGGTTTACACGCTGTACCTTCCAGCCTAGGACCTGAAAATTTGGCAGTCATCCCACCTGGATCTGGCTCGGACTCCTTTAAGCAAAAGTACCCCTTTCTTCCCCTCAGGGTTCTCTTTTTTTGGGGTGTTCAGTCTCAATCCATATTGATGATCGTGAGACAGTCAAAGGTCTTCTGTACGGTCTCTTACAGAAGGAAGGATGACAATTCTGATCCCTTTGAAGGGATCTCCAGAATGTATGTCCAGGGAGGAAATGATAGCAGAACTAAAGGCCCTGCCTCTATTCAGGTAGAGGCCAGGGCAAGTCTAGTTTGTTGAACTGTGTGGATCCAGTGGCCTGGCTCATCAGAACCACAGAAATACGAGGCTTTGGTTGACGCCGGTGCACAGTATACCCTAATGCCACTGGAACATGTTGGGGCAAAACCTGTTTCCATTGCTGGGGTGACAGAGGGGTTGTAGCAGTTGACTCTGTTGGAAGCTGAGGTGAGCTTGACCAGGAAGGAGTGGAGGAAACACCCTACCGTGACTGGTCCAGAGGGCCCATGTATCCTGGGCATAGATTACCTCAGGAGTGGTTATTTCAATGACCCAAAAGGACATTGGTGGGCTTTTGGGATAGCTGCTGTGGAGACAGAAGGCATTAGACAGTTGAACACCTTGCCTGGTCTCTCAGAGGACTTTTCTGCAGTAGGACTCGTGAGGGTAGAAAAACAACAGGTACTGACTGCCACCACTACAGTACATCATCGGCAATACTGCAGCAGCCAAGACTTTGTGATTGCCATCCAGAAGATGATCTGTGAACTGGAGAGTCAGGGAGTGGTCAGTAAGATTCATTTACCCTTCAATCGTCCCATATGGCTTGTGCATAAGTCTAATGGAGAATGGAGACTAACAGTGMAGTATTGTCTTGGTTTGAAAGACAGATGTTTGCCAAGGAAGGCGGGGACCTCCCTTGGAGCAGTGAATATGACTTCCCTTCCCTCCGAATTATTATAATTTTGAAATCATGGGGATTTCAGGCAAAGAAATGGAAAAAAGAAATAACAATTCTTTACTAGAATGTATAAAAAGGCAAACAAACAACAACAACGGCAGCAACAGCCAACAAAACCAGAAAGCCGGTGTATTGGGTCTGACTGAGGTAAAGCTCAAGCCCTTCCAGTGCTATGCTTTGCATGAGTGCTGGACGGGAGCTGATAACAAGAGCAGTGTTTTGGCTATTGCCAAGCAGCGCTGTCCCTCTGACATTCCTTCTCCCTCAAAGGGATGGGTGTGTGTAAGATCCTGGGAGGGGACAGGACTAGGCCAGCTGACCCAAAACAACCAAAGGGATATTCCATACCATATGACGTCAGCTCAGATATATAAGCGAGGAGAGAGAGAGAAGGAAGGGGGGGGCATTTATGAGTTTTCAATGTTTGCCTTCCAGAGCAACCACTCGTGTGCTGAAGCCCTGCTTCCCGGGAAGTGCAAACAATCCTGCTAATGGGAAGTAGAGATTGATTTCTTTCTTTGCCTTTAGCTTTTGTGCATGCAAGTCTTTGCTTATATTTTGTATCTTAGCTATAATAAAACTATTTATCTCACCCTGCTGGCGTTCCGCCTCTTACTTCCCCCGTCCCAGAGGGAAGGGGAGTGATAGGGAGACCTAGTGGGTACTGGCATCCAGCCAGGGTCAACCCACAACAGCCAGTAACAGTCTTCTCTGGGTTGTCACATGCTCTCCCCTTTGGTGTAGTTATGGCCGAAGTTAGCAGGGATGCTGGTAGCTCCCGGCCAGGCAGGGAAGCTGAGATTATTCCCCCGTGGCTGCAGGGGGCGCTGTGGCGCAGGTTCCAGCCAGCTCTCTCCTCTCATGAGCAATGGTGGACGCAGGTGGCAGAAATGGATGGAGAAAAGGATTTCCCTTTACCCACAGGGGAGCCCGATCCTGGTGCCCCCCCTGGACAGCCAAAGGATTTAGCAGGGAAGTTAGAAGTAGCAAGCTGGAAGGCAAGTCCCGGGTGGTAGATGAGATGTATCAGAAACTGGCAGCTGTAGCTGAACGCGGGAACCTCCTGGCAGGAGGGTGGCAAGTTACAGTGTAGCAAAGAAAACCTCGAGCTGGCAGAGAAACAGCGGGGAACGGCAGTGCCACCCAGCTCCTGAACACACCGAGAGACTTCTTTGAAGGGAGGGGGCTTGGGATCCCGGTTTCCTCTGAGGCACGAGCAGAGGTGAGGGTCCTTGGTGAGGTTGAGTGTTAATAATGTCAATGGAGAGAACAACAATGACTATGCACAATCAATATGAATCAAGCAGTAGCAATTTATTGCAATTTCTAAACCTTTTATAATAAATTTCTTCCATACATGCAACTACAATATATCATGATTGGTTAATGCTCTTCACCGCGGCATTCATAGGCAAAACTACTTCTAGTTGCTAGCAGTATTTACGTCAAGTTGGCAGCAAATAATAAACAAAAGGTTTCTTGGGATTCTATCTTTCAAATTTCTTATCTCCCTATAATGCGGAATAAGGACTCTTACAGAAAGAGTTAAAAGTAGTATGTTTATTATACAGCCATATGCACGGGTCACTCCTCCAATCATGCGTGCCCATTGGCGGCATCCAGCTTGGTATACACATCAGGTTACAAGTTACATATGCATCAAGTTTCGCAACAATGCTCTATAGAAAATTCAATAGAACCTTCCCCACTGTCTAATCATATGAAGCTTGAATAGTCCATTGAGCGCTTGGCAACACAGCTGTCCCATTGGCCGAGTCCACGAGCAGCGGATTTGCCCCAGATGAGTAACCGGAGCTCCATGACTCTGGTCTCTAAGTTAAACTTTTCAACCCTCGCTTTCTGCAACTGGGGAGCCACCTAAACACCTTCGCAGGTGATTTCCGGATCCCTCCTCTGATGAGTAAGAATTATTACAGTAACCTGCAGAAGAGAAATGCAACTGCCTGAGCAGCAAGACACGCCCAATCAGAGAGATCCTCACGATTTCACAGAGAAAAAAAAAAAGCTAAAACCCAGAAAATAAACTACATCGATGTTTGGGGGCCAAACCAAACAACCAGCAGCTCCCAAACCTCTTCTAGTGGAACAGCTCTTCCAGGATGCTGACATTAGGTCAACTGATAAATCAGATGGTTCAACAGTTCAGTTTTCTTCCCAAAAAAAAAAAAAGACTTTGGAGCCAGACACAGCAAAAATCCACGTGGGAAGATGACTCCCTTCCCCTCATCTCACCACGGGCATGTCCACGCAACGCCAACTTCCCCGTCCTAAAGGTTTACTCCATATAAGCACTCACGTCCAGCGAGAAAAACGGGAGAGGAGAAACACCTAGGAAGTAACCCCCAACGCACATTTGCCCCTTTTGTGGGTGAAACATAAAACAGGTAAAAATAAAATTCCAGGGAGATACAGGGTGAAGGAAGCAACTCACCCGGATGGCTCCGAGGTCTCCTCGGCTTCTCCACACAACCGCAAGGGGCCAGATAAATAAACCCCCACAGAGACACTGCCCCTCCCCTCCGCCCCTGAAGAAAGAAAAGCAGCACCAGGCCGAACACGGGAAGTTTTTTGGGATTATGTTTAAAACACCTCGGCATGATTCCACCAGGACAGGAAAGCAGCCCCCAGGGCGAGCAGGAAGCAATCCCCTCACCTGTCCCCACAGAAGCCCCTCTCACTGGCAGTCCTCGCCATCACCTTCTCACACAACACACAAATCCCGGTCGACCGGAGACCACACATCCAAATCAAACACCTGCCCAGGGGCGTCCCAGCCGGGCGAGCGGAACCTCAATCCACTCAGAGCACCCCAACCAGAGCCGCGGCCGGTTTCCACCGGGCTCTGCGGATCCCGATCCGCCCCACCCTCCACCCTGGTTCTGAGGCCCGCGACGACACGGCGCCTTCCCCGGGTCACTCCAGCCGGCCAGCGACGCGGCCGCCCGCCTCGCGCTCATCCGTCGGCCTGACGGGCCGAGCACCCTCGGCCTTGGGGGCTCCCTGGGCCCGCACGGAGAACACGCTCGGGACCGCTCGCCACCACACCCCGGTGACACGCCCCCGATACCCCCGGGACACCCGGACGCGGGCCAGCCGTGGCCCCAGCCCGTGAAACCGGGGGCCGGCCCCGGAGAAACCGGCGGCGGAGGCCGTGGCCGCGGGTGCGTACCCGCGGTGCGTACCGCGGTGCGTTACCGAGGCCCCCCAGCCGACCGGGACGGCCTCCGAACTTCTTCTGCCCGGCCCCTGCCGTCTTTGAAACTCAGACGCCTGATCTCCGGAAGAAACTTGCGCTGGCGGTCGGGCTGACCGCCGGACGGAGCACCGGGGGGAAGCGCCGGAGCACCGAGCGCCGGACACCGGACAGAGCGGGGCCACCGCGCCCCCCCCCCTTCCGCCCCCCGCCCGTCACCGAACGCGGACCGGGGGGGACCCGGCGGGCCGGGAGCGGCGAGGGGACGAGGGACCACCGGCCGCCACCCGGGGGCTGCCGGCACCCGCGGATCACTGAGCGGCACCTCCGGACCCCAAACCGGCACCCATGGATCCCTGACCGGCACCTCCGGACCCCAAACCTGCACTCACGGACCCCAAACCTGCACCCACGGATCCCTGACCGGTGCCCACGGATCCCTGACCGGCACCTCCGGACCCCAAACCTGCACTCACGGACCCCAAACCTGCACTCACGGACCCCAAACCTGCACTTACGGACCCCAAACCTGCACTCACGGACCCCAAACTGGCACCCACGGATCCCTGACCGACACCTCGGACCCCAAATCTGCACTCACGGACCCCAAACTGGCACCCACGGATCCCTGACCGACACCTCGGACCCCAAATCTGCACTCACGGACCCCAAACTGGCACCCACGGATCCCTGACCGACACCTCGGACCCCAAATCTGCACTCACGGACCCCAAACTGGCACCCACGGATCCCTGACCGACACCTCGGACCCCAAATCTGCACTCACGGACCCCAAACCTGCACCCGCGGACCCCAAACCTGCATTTACGGACACCAAAGCTGCACCTCCGGACCCCAAAGCGCACCTACGGATCCCTGACCAGAAACATCAAGATGAAGGCTGGTGGGAATCAGGGACTGGTGGGATCTGGCATCCACTGGCACCGCCGTGGCACGGGACAGGCTGTGGAGAATTCACAGAGCCCCGAAACCGCTGCAGTGTGGCAGAGATGGGATATGGCACGGCCAGAATGTGGCACAGACGGGATATGGCATGGTCAGGATATGGCACGGCCGGGATATGGCACAACCTGAAATATTGACCAGCTGGGATATGGCAAAGCCTGGGATATGGCACAGCTAGAACGTGGCACAGAGTGGATATGGCATGGCCAGAATATGGCACAGACTGGATATGGCACGGCCTGGGATATGGCACAGCTGGGATACAGCACGGATGGGATATGGCACAACCTAAAATATTGCCCATGGAAACAAGCAAGGTCGATCACGGCCCAGAAACAGAGGCCAAGACGGATATGCACACAGATATGCACAGCGATGGCACAGGCAAATGGGCACACGCAGACCGTGCAACAGCAGACTGCAACGCAGATAGGCTAACAGCAGGAGTGGCACAACAGGAACGTGCACAGCAATATGCACAGCAGAATAGCACAACAGGAACGTGGCACAGCAGAGATGGCACAGCAGAGATGGCACAGCAGATATGGCACAGCAGATATGGCACAGCTGGGATGTGGCACAGTAGATATGGCACAGCAGAGATGGCACATGATGGACGTGGCACAGCAGATATGGCACAGCAGATATGGCACAGCAGGGATGTGGCACAGCAGATATGGCACATCACGGACGTGGCACAGCAGGGATGTGGCACAGCAGATGTGGCACAGCAGATATGGCACAGCAGAGATGGCACACCACGGACGGACATACAGGATGGCAACAGCAATCATGCACACAGGGACGTGCAACAGCAAGATATCAACAGCAAGAGGCACAGCAAGATGCACAAAACCACGGACGGCACAGGCAATAGGCACAGGAAAGAGGCATCACGCAAGAGAGAGCAACACCAGGATTGGCAACAGCAGATGTAGCACAAGCAAGATGCACACAGAGAGGCAACAAGGCCTGAGCAACACCAACGCAGCACAGTCAATGCACACAAGATAGGCACATTCCCACCAGGCACAGCCCGGCAGCACCAGCCTCCCCAACAGTGTGGACAGGAGCACCCACCCCGTCCCACACCCCCCACCCCACCCAGAAATCCCGCAGGGATGCCCCTCCACACACCTCCCCCCTCACCTCCCCCACAACCGCAAAACTCCCCAGAACGCGGGGTGGGGGTTACCCGCCTCTCTGCGGACGCTGGACACCCGGTGGCAAGGACGTTCCCTTCCATGACCTTGCAGACCAACCAGTTTGGGGTAAAACCGGGTTAAACCCCACAAACTCAGCTCCCAGGCCACACTCAAGTTTTGCTCCGTAGCTGGCTAGCCAAGTTGGAACCCCGTGGGTCGAATTCCCCATATCTGGCCCCAGTGACTCTGCCAATGGCCCTGTCCTGGGCCAGAAGGGACCAACAACACAGCCCAAAGGGCAGAAGATTCAACCGGGAGCCGAATCTCCCGCGAGGAGCTGAGCGCCAGAGATGGCGGCAGGATCACATTGGTCCCACCGGCCACCCCATTTCACCCATACCCCTGTATCCTCCCAAGCCCTGACCCCACAGTCACATCCCCCCCATACAGCCCACATGCCCCAAGACACCACCTCCCAGCCGACCTCGAAATCCGCTCCCCCTAAGCCGTCCAAACCACGTCCCCCAGATCCCATCACCCATCACTGAATCCCGTGCCCCAACCCTGTCCCAATCCCCAGCCTCATCAGTGATCCCCGTCTCCCCAACCGCCCCACCCCAACATCCCTCACCACTCATGAATCCCGCCAATCTCCTCACCCGCCCCTACCAACAGACCCCGCAACCCCACCCTCACTGAATTCCTGTCCCCTCAGACCCCATCTCCCCTCAGACCTCAGCCCACAGTGAATCCCTCCCCGGCCCCAGCCCCGTCCTTAGACTCAGTCCACGGACAATTTGCCCCCCAACCCGTCCCTCAGACCCCATCTCCCCATCCTCCGCTCCCAACCCCGTCCCCTCAGACCCGCCCCCACATCGGACCCGCTCCCTCAGACCCTGCCCCCATCAACTGTCCCTGCCTATCCGCCCGTCAGTCCTTCCTCCCTCATCCTGATCCCCTCAGCCTTCTCCTCACCCCCAGCCCCTACGTCCCCCTCTCCAGCTCCCCCGCCCCCGCGCGCCTCCGGCGGCCGGCCACCCGATCCGCCGGCGGCCAGAACCCCGCCCTATGCCAGAGCGATCGACGTGCGCAAGCCAATGAAAGCTCGCGCGCCGGCGGGGACAATCCTGCGTGCCGTGCGGTGCGGCCGCCCCCCCGCCCGGTGCCGCCAGCGCCTGGCTGGCCTGCCCCCTGCCCCCCCGCCGCCCCCCGGTGCCGCCATGCCACACAGCAAACCCGGGACCCTCGCCGCCAAAGAAAGGGCACCCACTGGCCGCGCCCGGAGACGGCGGCGCGCCGGGGGACGAACGGGAGGGGGGCGGGCCTGGACCGGCGAGGATCGGTGGTGGACGGAGACGGATGGGACGCGTACTGACCGCTGTCTCCCGACCGGAGGCCGCTGCCGGGATGGAGATGCCATAACGGTATCTGTACCGGGATTGGGATCCCGTACTGGGATGGGGATCCCATACCGGGATCGGGGGCACGGTACCGAGATGGGAACACATACCGGGATGGAGATACCGGTACCGGGATGGAATGCCCTGTACCGGGATGGGGGGCTGGTACCAGGGTGGAGATGCTGTAACGGTGCCTGTACCGGGATAGGAGGATCTGTACCGGGATGGGAACCCGGTACGGGGATGGGTGTCCCACTCGGGATGCGGGACCCATATCGGTGTCTGTCATGGAATATGACCCGGTGCTGGCATGAGGGACCTGTCCCAGCACCCAGACTGAGATGTGGGGTCACATCCCAGCAATCACACTGGGGGGTTGGAATCTGACTGAGAGTCCAGTACCAGTGCGGGGTGTCCCATTCTGGGATGGGAGCTCCCATTCCACATCTGTACAGGGATGGGGCCCAGTACTGGAATGGGGTGTCCTGTACCGGAATGGGACCATAACACCTGTACTGGCGGTCCAGACCATTCGGTGCCCATCTGAGGAACTCCCATCCACACTGATGGAGGGGGAACCCTATCAGCACCCTCACTGGGATGGGGAGACAGCACAGAGATCCCCATAGGATACGGATGATGGAGCTCAGCCGGATGGGTCCTGCACTGAGGGTTCCCTGCCGGGCTCTGTCCCTGTTGGGACAGCGAGGACACTACCGGTGACCAGTGGCGCCGCGATGCTCCATGCAGGATCAGTGGGTGCTGCTGCACTTTGGGGGTTTATTTGGATTTGGGTGTGTGGGGAGGGACAGCTCGGCCCAGGAGCGGGAATCTGCTTTGGATGCGCGACTGGGGGTGCTCCGGGGTTCGCGGGGTCCCTGGGAGGGTGTCGGGTTCATCCCGCCCGTGATGGGAAGAGACTGGCAGTGAACCGTGGATCGGGGAGCTCAGGGGCTGGAGTCGACGCCGCTTGGCCGCACCTCGCCGTGAACCCGTGAGATCCGGAGGCCGCCCTGCGACCGCCCCTCCGCTAGCTCGCTGCTTTTTGGAAGGTCCCCGCCCCGACCCCCAGCCCCCCTGCGCACCCCGAGCTCCCTCCGGAGCACAGAAGACGGGGTGTCCCACGTGTCCCACCGGCAGCGGGGCTCCAGCCAGCAAGGACCCTGCGGCCGCTCAGCGATCGCCCCCCGCCCATACAGCCGGGGTCCCGCTGCCACGGATCCCGGGGGAGTAGCTCAAGGCCCACCAGACCCACAAGGTTGCCCACAAGACCTCGGTGCCGGATCCTTCCCGTAGAGCTCCCGTAGCCAGGGCCCCGTCCTGGGTGCTTTTCCTGCCGCGCTTGGCTCCAAGCGGGTGCCGGACCCGACGCCGCTTTGCCAGGGCTGAGGACGCGTCACCCGTCGCTGTCTCTGACCACCTGGTGCTTTGGGTTTCCTTTCAGATCGATGACATCGCGGACGGCGCCGTGAAACCCCCACCGAACAAGTACCCCATCTTCTTCTTCGGCACCCACGAGACGTAAGCGCTGCCTCGCTCCCCCCGCCGGGCTCTGCCTCCGCTCCGGCCTCACCTCTGCTTTGTCTCTCTCCAGCGCCTTCTTGGGCCCTAAAGATCTGTTCCCTTACGAAAAATACAAAGACAAATACGGGAAACCAAACAAGAGAAAAGGCTTCAACGAGGGCTTGTGGGAAATCCAGAACAACCCCCACGCCAGTTACAGTGCCCCTGCGGTGAGTGTGGGCTGGGCAGGGGACTGTCTCTGCTTCTCCTCGCTGCCGTGCCGATCGCTTCCAGCTTCCAGCTTGGCTTCCTCGGGGTGGAATTAGCTCTGCTCTCCTTCCCTGCCCTCTCCCTTCCTCAAGGAGTCCACTCTCCTCATCTTCCTCCATGGAGGGGCTTCCCTTGGGCTTCCAGGAGTGCTGGAAGTTCCCAGTTGCTGTGGGGGAAAGCGCTTCTGCCCTGCTGTCCACGTTGAACTGGGCTCGTGCTTTGTGCCTCTTGCCCAAAATCACTGAGATTTTGTTCTCAGAGGGAGAACTTGAGGTTTGCTCATCCCTAGCTCCTGGGTCTGCTCATGGACTGTTGAGCAGTCCCCTTCTCCATCCATTCCCGAGGTTCTGAGCCCTCCATGAGGATTTGGAGCAGGCCGGGCCAGGGGATGGCTCATTGTCATCATCTCATCACTGTAATTGGGATCCAATTTATTGTGTGAAGATCATCACAGGAGGCGTTGGCTTTGTTGGTAGTGGGGCTGGAGGGGCAGAGGAAGGTTTGTAAAGTTTGTAAGGTCGAGGTGGTCCCTGGAGATCGAGGTGGTCCCTGGAGATCAGCAGGCACAGGGAACGAACCCCCTGGGCTTTGCCGTGGCCAGGTCAGGAGTGAGGATGAGCTTTGGGGGCTGTGGGAAGTGGTCCCCCCAAAACTGCGGCTGTAGGGTAAGGTGAGGCTGTGAAAAAAACTGCAGATTGTTGGTGGTGAGGGAAGCAGTGCCTGCCATGGCCAGGAATCCACTGGAAATTCCTATCAGGGATGAGGGAGCCGGCGAGGCCAAGGGATCACCAACACCAACCACGTCCTGGGGGCGAAAGGAGCAGGAGAAGACACTCAAGTTTCCTTGGCTTTGACAGCGAGGTGGTGAGGAGTGTGAGGAGAAGCTTTCCAGCAGCTGGAAGAATCCAGGCTCCAGGAATGTCAGTCCTGCCACATGCAAAGGAGCAGCCTGGAAGATGAAGTTGGGGTGTGATGTCCCCGCATGAGGAACCTCCCAGTGGGGTGGAGAAATGAGGAGACCTTCAGAGAGCTGGACACAGGAGATCCCACCTGGGAAGAGCACGGTGGCCACCTGGACTCCTTGTGTGGACATTTCCCATGGGGAATGTGGCCAGGAAGAGGCCTGATCCGAGCGGAGGGGGAAGGAGAAGCTGAACCCAGCCACTCCAGCGTGTCTGGCGCCGTTAGGGCAGAGAGGGCTGGGGGTGCTCCAGGGATTTTGGCAGAGTGTGAGGATGGGGGAAAGAGGGCAGAGAGGCAGCAGCACCCCGGGAATGTGTCGTGGTGTGTGAGGGGCTGTGGGAAGGGCTGCAGAAGGGCGGTGGTGTTTTGGGGCCGCTCTGGAGGGATCGTGGGGAGGGAGGTGCCCTGCACTGCTGCACCCCCAGCTCTGCCCTCCGTGCCCCCCTGTACCCCCTTCCCTTCTTCTGCCCCAAATACCCCACAGGCCCCCCTAACCCCGTGTCCCCACTGCTTTTAGCCCGCCAGCTCCTCCGACAGCGACGTCCCTGAGAATGACCCCATGGCGGGGAGCGACGCCGGGGATGACGAGGACGACTCGGCCATGGCCACGGTCCCCACGGACAAGGTGGACAGTGACGAGGACTCGGATCGAGGCAGTGACCACAGCGGGCTCAAGAGGAAATCCTTGGCCATGAAAGTGAGTGTGGGCTGGGGACAGGAGGGTGGCCTGGACACAAGAGGTGACCTCGAACCCACCGTGGCTGGAAGCGGTGGAGAAACCAACTCCCTCTGGATTCTCCAGTGGGAAATGGGGCTCAGTGTGGTTTGGGGGCTCTCAGAGCTGTCTCATGATGCCTGTGGGGTGGCCAGTCCTGGATCCAGAGATCTGCAGCTCTTGCAGATCTTCTCTTGGGAAGAGCTGGAAAAAGCCCTTCCTGGGAAGCATTTGCTTTCTTGGTGGGTGGAGAAGGAGTGGGCTTCTCTCATCTTGTCACCTCTCGCTTGCCAGATGCCGGTGACAAAACGGCCTCGGAAATCCTCCAGCGACCTGGATCAGGGCAGCCCCTCTGTGACAGAAGAGGAGAACTCAGAAACGTCTTCCGAGTCAGAAAAAAACAGCGACCAGGTGAGAGGATTTTGGGGTACACTGGCAGGGTGGTGAGGGCTGGAGGGAACCTGACTGGCTTGATGCTGTGGTGACTCTGTTCCATGTTTGCTCATATTTCTATTTTCCACCAGGATTTCACTCCTGAAAAGAAGCCGGTGGCCCGGGCTCCTCGGAGGATGCCGGCAGCGGGGAGGAAGAAGAAGGTAAAGGACCCCTGATCTGAGGGAGGCTGGAGATGGGGCTGTGTCCTGGGCTGGAGCACCCAGAGGAACCTTGCTGGTCCCTTGAATTCTGGGATTTGGGTGCTGCTGGGGTTGGGACACTGCTGGATTTGGGGACACCACTGGGTTTGGGGCAGTGCCACCCCAGTGCCACCCTCTATGCCAGCCCCTATCTCTGCCTGCAGAAAATGGAGTCTGGCTCTGACTCTGACTCTAAAGTGGACTCAGACCTGGAGATGGGAAACGCCACCGTGGACATGACCAAGTCAGACTCGGATTCAAGGTAGTCCCCAGCTGGGACACTGGCACCTTGGGCTGGGCTGGGGGTCACCCAGGTCCGGCCTGCCCCTGTCCCGCAGTACAGCGACAGCGACGTGGATCGCATCAGCGAGTGGAAGAGCGGCGACGAGAGCGGCGCGGGAGCTGGAGAAGAGAAAGGAAGCAGGAGGAGTCGTCGCTCCGGAGGCAGGAGAGAGGAGGAGAAGGAGAGAGAAGGAGAAGGCGGAGAAGGTGAGAGGTGCACTCGGATTCCGACAGCAGCGCGACGATGAACGGGCAAGAAGGGCCGGAGAGGCCGGCCAAGGCTCGTCCTCTCGGACTCGGAGCTGGAGCAGGAGAAGGAGGTGATGCGAGCTGTGGGGAGCTGGGATGATGACAGCCTGTCCCCCCTGTAGGACAGCGGACTCCAGAGTGGCAGGGGCCTGCTCTGCTGCCTGAGGTACCCTGCAGTGGCCCACACAGGTTTAATAGCACATCCATGCCTTGGGCTGGAGCTCTTCCCTCCCAGGATGGCTCATCCAGCTGTGAGCCTCACATCTGGCACAGGGTGCCCAAGCAGCTGTGGCCCCCTGCTCCCTGAAAGTCCAAGCCAGGTTGACAGGGTTTGGAGCACCCTGGACAACGGAGTGTCCTGCCATGGAAAGGTTGGACAAGATGGGCTCGGCTCCCTTCCAACCCAACCATTCCATGATCTCTGGGTTCTCCTCCCATCACACATGGGTTGCCACAGTCATGGGGTTTGCTCTGTGCGCCCCTGAGCCTGTGGAGCATTTGGGGGACCTTGTCCAGTGGGTGCCCATGTCCTGTGGGGTGACCGGTTCTATGAGGTTACCATGTCCCTATGGGACCGCTGCCATGGGTGACCTGTCCAGTGGGTGACCGTGTGCCATGGGTGACATGTGCTCTGGTGTGAGGGTGCCCAGGGTGCCCATAGCCATGGGGCCGTGGGGTGGCATGGGGTGGCCAGGGTGCTGTGCAGTGTGGCCAGGCTCTGTCCCCGCAGCGGAGGGCTCTGCCGCTCTCCCTCATTGTTCTCTCACTCCAGGTAAAGGAAAGCCGGCGAAGAAGCACCTCGGAGTTGTCAGGAAACCAAATCGAAGAGAAAGAGGGCCGAGCAGAGGAGAAGCCACGAACAGTCAGCATCTCCACATCTCCCCTCCTCCCTCCCTTTCCCTGGCAATGGGGCTGTTTCCCTTCTGGAGCTCCACCCTGGCACCCCTGGGTGGATGGAGCTCATGGGCTGCAGCACCTGCAGAGGGCTGGCTTGTTCCTCCCCTCCCCTGAGTCTGAAGGGCTGGAGGAGTGGGGCGTTACCGAGGATCTGTTCCTGTGGTTCTTCGTGCTTTTCCGCTGCTGTCACCTGGGGGTGACCAGGGTGGAGGGTTTGGGTGCTCAGCCAACAGCACCCCCATTTTAGCCAGTGTGAGCAGAGATTCACCACAACCACCTTCCCTCTTTCCTCCCTTCCACAGACCTTTGAAAGTAGAAGGAAGAGGCCGAAGAAATCTGACCATCCCGAAAGGAGATGGAGAAGAAAAAGGTGAGAGAGCCACTTCTTCCCATCACGAGGAGAGAGGAGGAAGGGCTCCAGGTGGAGCATCCTGAGCTCTGGGCAGGGCTCTGGGCTGGCTGAGCCCTCACACCTCATCCTGTGTCTCTTCTTTGCTCCAGAGCCCACAGTGGAAGAGAAAACTCCAGTAAACTTCACAGCGAGATCAAGTTTGCGCTGAAGGTGGATAATCCGGTGAGTGCCTGCTTGGGCTGTCCCTGCCATCCTGTATACCGGAACTTCTCCTCTCCTCCTCCTCCTCTCTTTGGGTGCTGGGCCCCAGTGCCCCCAGAACAGCTCCTGACCCCGGTCCTCCTCTCAGGACATCAAACGTGTCTGAACGCGCTCGAGGAGCTGGGCACGCTGCAGGTCACCTCCCACATCTCCAAGCACACGGATTGGTGGCCACGCTCAAGAAGGTAGAGCAGAGCTGACTCCCCCGGGCGAGGGGCTCTGCCCATCCCCCCCAGCCCTAAGGGTCCCTCCTCCCCTCCCGCGCAGATCCGTCCTACAAAGCAACAAGACGTGATGAAAAAGACTCTGATCACACCCGGTGAAGTCGCGTGTGATGGACCAAAGATGAATCCATCCAGAAAGCCAAAA
>VKON01003254.1:0-12424 GCA_009741485.1 Malurus cyaneus samueli | reverse complement strand
TCCCTGCCTGAGTCACTTCACTAAGTCCCACCGTAGCCGATGTCCTTGGTCTTGTCCCGTGTCCCGTCCCTGCGGTGGCACCACCTGCGGGGAGGCTGTGCTGGTGTCTGTATTTGTCCCTCTCCTCGTTTTTAATTTTTTTTTTGTTTGTTTTTTTCGTTTTGTTTTTGGTTTTATTTTTTTCCCTCCTACCTAATTTCTTGTGATTTCAACCGACATGAAATGAATATAAAGGGTTTTCTAATGAAAAACACGAGGAACCCCGGTGTCTCTTTCTCGAGGCATCGCTGGCTGGGGTGAGGGCAGGGCTGGAAAACTCCCCCATGAGTCCCCAAATTCCCTCTGGACCCAGGATCAGGCACTCAGGGGCTGCTCCAAGCCCCTTTCCCCACCATCATCATCCTCTCTCCATCCAGAGGCAGCTGCTGGAGCCGGATCCCTCTGCCCCAGGGGTGGCAGCAGTTCTGGGCACCAATTTTTTGGGGTACAAACAGAATAAAAAAGGGTCTGTTCTGTCCCAAAAAGGAGGGGCTGACCCTGGCACCGTCCTGCCCGTGCTGGGCAGCAGCTCCGTGTTGGTTTCTTTGCTCTTTTGCAACATTCCAGAGCTTTTGTCCGTGTCCAATAAAGAATTCCCGGCTCCACCCGGCGCCACCTCCTCCTCTTTGTGCCCCCGACTCCCCCTCGGAGGCTGCAGTAACTCTGCCCTTGGGGACATTTCGGTTTTTTCTTTTTCCAGGGCCGATTTCACACTCGCCCCATAAACAAGACCCAAATAAAGCCCAAAAAATCCCGACTGTCCCTTGCCCTACTGGTGGGATGTGAGCAAGACCCCACTGCTGCTGTCACTGCCAGGTCCTCTCCTCCCACCCCATGTCCCACGGGGGCAGGGATAGACTGGGAGGGCTGGATGAATAATTGGGGGCAGGATATGGGATTTCCAGCTCTTGGGGTGGGATTGTTCCCCCAGAGCCCCATTTCCCCCCTCCCACCCCTAAAGAAACCTCAATCCAGTGCAAAACTAACCAGAATTTATTGTTTCTTGTGCTGTTTTGACCCTACAAGGCCGAGGGGTTGAAGGCACTGAGGACACGGGGGACCCTCACAGGCACTTGGGGCAGCCAAGGCACGTTACTGCAGGTCCCCAGCGAGGGGACAAGGGACAGAGCTGGGGCTGGCAGGAGGGTCCCCACAGAGGCAGGGGGTGAGGGGGGCTGGGGGCTGTTAGCAGAGGCTCCTAACGAGGTTTTTGGGGTGAAGCAGCCCGGAATTGCTACTCCATCTCCACGGGGCGCTGGCCCGAGGGGGCGAAGGGTCCCACCAGCCACGTCAGGGGAGTGTTGAAGGCCACGTGCTCCACCAGCTCATCCATCAGCATCCTCCTCTTTGTGCCCCCGACTCCCCCTCGGAGCTGCAGTAACTCTGCCTTGGGGACATTTCGGTTTTTTCTTTTTCCAGGGCCGATTTCACACTCGCCCCATAAACAGACCCAAATAAAGCCCAAAAAATCCCGACTGTCCCTTGCCCTACTGGTGGGATGTGAGCAAGACCCCACTGCTGCTGTCACTGGCCAGGTCCCTCTCCCTCCCACCCCATGTCCACGGGGGCAGGGATAGGAACTGGGAGGCTGGATGAATAATTGGGGCAAGATATGGATTGTCCACTCTTGGTGGGATGGTTCCCGCCAGATGCCCACATTTCCCCCCCCACCCCTAGAAACCTCAACCAGTGCAAAAACAACGAAATTTATGTTTCTTGTGCTGTTGACCTACAAGGCCGAGGGGTTGAAGCACTGAGGACACGGGGGACCCTCACAGGCACTTGGGGCAGCCAAGGCACGTTACTGCAGGTCCCCAGAGGGGACAGGGACAGAGCTGGGGCTGGCAGGAGGGTCCCCACAGAGGCAGGGGGTGAGGGGGCGGGGGCTGTTAGCAGAGGCTCCTAACGAGGTTTTTGGGGTGAACAGGCCCGGAATTGCTACTCCATCTCCACGGGGCGCTGGCCCGAGGGGGCGAAGGGTCCCACCAGCCACGTCAGGGGAGTGTTGAAGGCCACGTGCTCCACCAGCTCGTCCATCAGCTGCCGGGCTTTGGTGGCGTGGGTGCGGGCTCGGGCCAGCACGGGGCCCGTCACATCCTGCAGGGAGGTGACAGAACCAGCCCTGCCCGCAGCTCCTCCACGTTTTGCCGGACCTGCCCCGCCGTCCTGGATGCCGGCGGGAGGCCCGCAGGCTGGACAGCAAGGGCTGGCAGGAGCCTGCAGTTGCTGGCTCAGGCCTGCAGCATGGTCAGCGGTGCCCGACCACCATCTGCAGGGGGGACACGGGTGTGAGGGGGGGGACACCCCGGGACACCCAGGGACGCGTCCCCTGCCTCCTCCTACCTCTGGTGCACCTGGTCCTTGCCACCTCCGGCTGCTTCTTGCTCCACTCCAGCCACAGCTGCTGCAGCTTCTCCTGCCCTCCCTGCAGCCTCTGGTCCATGCCCTGCTTCAGCTGCTCCACCTGGGACAGAGAGGGGCACAGCCCTGCTGGGTGGGGGGCCACCAGGGGACACCCCAGAGTGGCACGGGGGACACAGGGCTGGCACTTACCAGGTCGAGGGTGCTCTGGAGCTGGGCCAGCAGCTCTGGCGCTTGGCGGGCGCTCTGCAGTTTGCCCAGGGAGTGCTGGAGCGCTCGGTGCTGCACCTTGGAGGACAGCGAGCCCAGGCAAAGTAGTCTGTCTTCTGCTTCCTGCTCCGGCTCGAAGCCTCACGGCCGTGGCCAGCTGTGGGGGACAGAAGGGGTTCAGAGGGTGGCCTGCAGAGTGTCCCCAACCCTGCAGAGCATCCCCACCCTGCAGCGCTCCCCCACCCGCAGAGCACCCCCACCCTGCAGAGTCCCCATCCTCGAGGTCCACCCACCTGCAGAGTGTCACCCAACACCGCAGAGACAACCTAGAGCTCCCACCCTGCAGAGTGTCCCCAACCCCAAGCGTCCCCCAATTCTGAGAGCATACCAGGATCACGCAGTCCCCCACCCTGTTCAATGTCCCCAACCCGCAGAATCCGAATGGTCAGCCCCCTGCAGAGCAGTCCCACCTGCCCGCATCCTAGACATCCGTTCCCAAGTAGGGATTTCGGGGTTGGGGTCAGTTGCTCACCCAGCTCCTCATCCGTCATGGGCAGGTAATGGTCCACCAGCTCCTCCGACTTGCCCAGCACGGTGCCCACCCCGCTGGCCACCATCTGGCCCACGCTGGAGCTCATGACGGTGTTGACACCCTGCTGACCGCCGATTTGGTCAGCTCCACGCCGCCCTGCACGGCCCCTTTGGTCATGTCCACCACCCCGGACACCCGGCTGGTCACTGCATCCTTAGCTCCGGCCACCGTGGAGGTCACTGCGTCCTTAGCCCCGTCCACGGTGCTGCTCAGCGCATCCTTGGCCCCCGTCACCGTGGAGGTCACCAGCAGTTTGGTGTCTGAGATGAGCTGGGGGGACACACAAAGCTCTGTTAAAGCTGGGGGCCCGGTGGTCTGTCCACCCCAGCCCAGCCCAGCCCTACCGCTACTACCCGTCCTCTCAGTGGGCTGCCTGCAGGATGGGCTAGCATGTCTCCTACCACGTTTATTCAGCCCTGTCAGGCGAATTCATTGTGGGTGGACGATCGCTGGGGATGTGACAAAGGGTGGGTCTTGGTGCTCCTGCTTGCCCGTGCAGGAGCTCTGCCAGGGCATGGTTTTGGGTACCAAAACTTGTGAAGTGTTCCCTCCGCATGCTCATACCTCCTCTCCTTTTTCGATGCTGATGATGAATTTGGATTGTAAAAGGGGTGGGTTTGTGCCCTGTACAGCCCTGCAACGGGCAGTTTGTTGGGGTACCCCAGACGCCTCAATAGGGCGTGCTCATCCCGCCCCTTTCCAGGTGGTTTTTTGGTGGAACAAAAGAATATAAAGGAAACAAGCTCCCTCTCCTATTCGCTGTCCACTGTTGGATCTCTTGGCAGAGGCCAGGTTTTCCTATCACCTTTACCAATAATTCACGGGGTGCTGTCCTCCCACTCTCCCCAGCCCTCACTCCTCAACCAAGCTGACAAACCAGAACCCAACCTCATCCTCTCGCCTCTCCTGCTGACCCACAGGAGCTAAGTCGAGCCCGTCCGGGCTCCCTCACCCCTCGTGGCTCTGTCCCCCTTCCCTCATCACTCTGGGGCTCCAACCGGGTGAGGAGGGCTGGGCCCGCTCTACTTCGGCCGCCGCCGGCAGCCGTCTTCACCCCCTTCATCGGCGGCACTCGCAGATATAGCGTACGTAGGTGGTGGCTCTCACCTTGGTGCAATGTGTGTAGGCCGAGGACACCAATATCATAGGCGGAGCGTCACCAGGGGCAGGGTTGGCCACGCGTGTCCCGATGTTCGTGGGGCTCAAAATGGTCAGTGGTTTGTGTGGAGGCTTTGTCTGAAGACCCCAAATCTCCCAGGGACATGCTGTGTGTTGTGTCTTTTTTGTTCACCTTTATCCCCGCAGGAATTATTAATTTTTTGGTTTTTCCTTGAATTACTGGCTTTCTCTCGTTAGTTCTCCTTTGTTCTGTAGTTTGTATACCTGCGTTATGTCTTCTTTTCGCTCTTTCTAATCTCTAAGGAAGTGACCTCCTTACTCCATAAACTTCCCCTCCTCTTCCCACTTTGACTTCTGTTTTTCTAGCTTTTCTGTGCCTTGGTCCTGTTCTCCTGCGTGGCTCCTGGCTGTGGTTGCTATTGTTTAAAAGGCTGTGGGGATATATTCATTGATTAATCGATCCTTGTGTAAGAGTGGTGGTTCTATATATCTCTCTCTCTATATCCTCTCTTTCACTCCTCGGTAGGAGCACCCAAATACCTTTTCCTTCCTCTTGGGACGTGGACATTTTTACCGCACTTTAATATTGGAAAATACTCCTGATCAGGTCCGCGGACCGGAACAAGGACCTTCGGATCTATCGGATCGGATCTGGGGACTCTACTTTTTTTATTTTTTTTTTTTTTTTGTTATCTTGTGCGATCTGTGATACCAGTATATTGAGATCCTTGTAGCTTTTTTTTTTTTATGGACCTGGACTTGCTATCGTTGGGACCTTTGGGATCGCCTGGGACTGGTTATGTCTTTTTTTTTGGACGATTTGACTTGTATTTTGTTGTATTTCTGGTAACCCGTATCTGTCGAAGCCTTGGGTTTCTTTGTAATCGATAATTTCTCTTTGGATCTTTTTGTTGCAATCGGTATACTGGACTTTGTTCATCGTCCTGTACCGGGACGCTCTACCGTCTTTTTTTTGCGGCTTCCGGCTCTTGTTTTCGTTTTTCGTTTTTCTTGTGTTTCTCTTTTTGTGTTTCTCGCCTTCTTTTCTGGTCTCTTTGCCCTCTTTTCTGTCTTTCCTTCTCCTCGCCCTCTTTTCGTTTATTTAGCTTCCGAGCCCTCCCTCGAAGCATTTTGTGCTCTGGAGTCGCTCAGCCAGCGGGGCCGGCCCGGGCGGACCGCGACAGCGACCTTTGCCGGGGAGCGCGGTTTCAACCGGGCTCAGCGAATCTTTCCGGGGACAATGATTGGGTATCTTTTCCTCCGGACTTGTGACTTGGATTCTCAACCCCCGGGAACCGTCTGCACCGAGTCCCCCCTCCCCGTACCGGATCCCCCGGGCTGGGCTGCGCTGAACCCCCGGTCCCGATTCCACGGTCGGTGCGCACTGACCCCCCTTCCCGGTCCCGAATCCCCGGGACTGGGCTGCTCCACCCCTGGGGACCGGACACCACCGGCAGCGGTCCACACCGACCCGACCCCGGGATCCGGCCGCAGTGACCCCGGAGCACGGAACCAGAGACCTCACCCCCCCGGCCCGCACCGGTCCCCCCGCCGAACCTTCCCAGGCACCGAACCCCCGGACAGACCCTGCCCTGACCCCCCGATCTTCCCGTCCCTCCCCCAGCGCGGGGGTCCCGGTGCTGCCCCGCACCTGGCCCGGTGCTGTTGGTCGGGGGGTCCCGGCGGCAGGAGGAGGATGGACAATCCCGGCGTGTCCCGTGTCACCCCACCGGATGCTGTGACCACGCTACGCTTGTGACGCCGGGGATACCCCGGGGCGGGCCCAGCCCCGACGTGGTGACAACCGGGACAAAGTTCAGTGCCACACGGCTGCGGGTCACAGTCCAGACCGTCCCTTGTGGCACCTTGTGGCACCTCCATCCCAGCACCCCATAGACCCCCGTGCCACTCTCCCACCCTGGCACCCCCCGATCGAACCCCCCGGGGGTGCCCCCGGCTCTGCCGCCCGTGCGGAGCCCCCCGGTGAGCCCGGCACGGTGGCTCTGCCGCAACACTGCGGGCTCTGAGTCATTTTTCAGGCCAAAAAAGTTGTTTTCTTCCACTTTAAACTGGTTTGAAGCTGTTAAAACACGAAATCCCGATGCTTCTGGGGCTAAGGGCAGCCCTGGATCGCAGACACGCTGTGTCCTCCACATGCCACCACCAACACCAGTCCGCACGACACCACCCAGGGTCACCCGGTCCATCCCGGACTCACGATGGGTCAGTTCCCCCAGCTCGCTGGTCTCGATGCAGCACACCGCGGGGCAGCAGGCGCCCCCCCACGGTGACAGCACTATGGCAATCTACGGGGACATCAAGCGCGGGTAACACGACAGGGGGCGAAAACAGGGCAGGTCGCTGCCCTACGTGTTCCAGCAGCGCCTCCAGGCTCAGCTGAGCCCGCGCCACCGCGTCCCGGCTCTGTGCCAGCGCCAGCCCCGACAGCTCACTAGCGGGCACCGGCCAGGGCGGCCTGGATGCTCTCCACGCCGTGCCGGACGTGTCCCGCCGTGTCCTGCACGCCGCCGGGGAACGCCCGAGCGCCCAGGTGGGAGCAGGCGGTGTGGAGCTGGTGCAGGAGCCCGCGGAGCATGGCCAAGGTCCGAGCTTCCACCTGCGGGGTGGGCAGAGAGGGCTGGGGGTGATGGACCCCGACCCCGCCTGGATGGACCCACAGCTGCTCCAGGTGCCACCATCCCCTTGCCACGTGTCCCCACCTCAAAGGACTCGCCGGGCGGTGTCCCCACCCTTTCCTCGGGTGCCCCCCAAGGTGTCCCCACCCCGTACCTCGCTGTCCTCCATGGGCACCGCATCCTGCTGGCTCCACTCCACCCACAGGCGGTGCAGCTGCTCCCGGGTGCCGCGCCGGGGTCCATCCGTGCCCCGCTGCCCCTCCTCGATCTGGGGGAGGGAGGTTCAGCCAGGTGAGAGCACCCCTGGGACCGGCACGGGGCTGGCACGGTCCCTCCCCATCCTTACCAGATGGATGATGTGTGGAGCTGGCCCAGGAGCCGCTGGGCGCGGTGCCGTGCCTGCTGCAGGTCACCCGGCGAGCGCCGCAGGGCCCGGGGCCGCAGCATGGCCGTCAGCGCGCCCACGCGGACAAAACAGCTCTGCCACCGCCTCTGCGCGGTCACCTTCGTGCCTGTTGTCACCTCCGTGCCCGTGGTCACCTCTGTGCCTGTTGTCACCTCCGTGCCTGTTGTCACCTCTGTGCCTGTTGTCACCTCTGTGCCTGTTGTCACCTCCGTGCCCGTGGTCACTTCTGTCCCTGTGGCCACCTCCGTGCCCGTAGCGACCTCTGTGCCTGTGGTCACCTCCGTGCCAGCCCGTGGAGGGTGGGATAACCGCGATCCCCGTCCCCAAGGAAGGACCCCGTGGATCGCCCCAAAACTTCCCCCCCTTGCCCGCACTACTGCTGCTCCTCTGCCTTGGGCTGCGCCGGCGTGGGCTCGCTGGTGGCCATGGTGGGGCTGGGGGAAACAGGACACGACCGTGAGTGGGGTCAAACCCCCCCAGGACCCCCCTCTCACCCGGGAGGGAGCACCCCAAGTTACCCCTCCCTGGGACGGGACAACTCGCACGCAGTTGTGGAAAAACCCGGGATAGGGGGCCCCGGGGACCGGGAACGGGACCGGGATCACGGAAGCGGGATCGGGACCGGGATCGCGATCGAGACCAGGATTGAGACCGGTACCAGGACCGGGACTGCTATCGGGACCGGGACCGGGACTGGGATCGGCGGGCGGGATTGGGACCGGACCGGGATCGCGAGCGGGGTCGGAACCGAAACCGGGATCGCAATCGGGATCGGTACCGGGATCGCGGACCGGACCCGGATCGTGCTCACCGCTGGCGGCTCCGCTCGGTTCGGCTGGGCTCGGTTCTGCTCCGGGCTCGCCCCGCTCCTCCCCGCCGCCCTTTATAGCCCGGAGCCCGCCCCGAACGCATGTGACCGGAGCCGCTGCCGGGCTTTGGTGGCGTGGGTGCGGGCTCGGGCCAGCACGGGGCCCGTCACATCCTGCAGGGAGGTGACAGAAGCCAGCCCTGCCCGCAGCTCCTCCACGTTTTGCCGGACCTGCCCCGCCGTGTCCTGGATGCCGGCGGGGAGGCCCTGCAGGCTGGACAGCAAGGGCTGGCAGGAGCTCTGCAGTTGCTGGCTCAGGCCCTGCAGCATGGTCAGCGTGCCCGACTCCACCGTCTGCAGGGGGGACACGGGGTGTGAGGGCTGGGGGACACCCCGGGACACCCCAGGGACCGTCCCCTGTCCTCCTCCTACCTCCGGTGGCACCTGGTCCTTGCCACCTCCTGGCTGTTTCTTGCTCCACTCCAGCCACAGCTGCTGCAGCTTCTCCTGCCCTCCCTGCAGCCTCTGGTCCATGCCCTGCTTCAGCTGCTCCACCTGGGACAGAGAGGGGCACAGCCCTGCTGGGTGGGGGGCCACCAGGGGACACCCCAGAGTGGCACGGGGGACACAGGGCTGGCACTTACCAGGTCGAGGGTGCTCTGGAGCTGGGCCAGCAGCTCCTGGCTGCTTTGGCGGGCGCTCTGCAGTTTGCCCAGGGAGTGCTGGAGCGCTCGGTGCTGCACCTTGGAGGACAGCGAGCCCAGGCGCACGAAGTAGCTCTGCTTCTGCTTCTGCTGCTCCGGCTCGAAGCCCTCCACGGCCGTGGCCAGCTTGGCTGGGGGACAGAAGGGGTTCAGAGGGTGGCCTGCAGAGTGTCCCCAACCCTGCAGAGCATCCCCACCCTGCAGAGCGTCCCCCACCCTGCAGAGCGTCCCCGCCTGCAGAGCATCCCCCACCTGCAGACATCCCCAACCCTGCAGATGCAGGCGCACCCTCGGTCCCAGCCTCAGACGTCGTCTCAGAGCTCCCACTGCAGGCATCCCACTGCAGAGCTCCAATCAGAGCTCCCACCCTGCAGAGGTCCCCAACCTGCAGAGTGTCCCCCATCCGCAGAGCTCCCTCAGAATCCCTCAACTCCCCCTAAGGCAGTAGCCCCCAACCTCAAGCTCCTCGCAGAGCACATGCAGGTCCACCCTGCAGAGGTCCCACCTGCAGCATCCCACCTCAGAGCGTCCCCCCAGTCCGCAAGCCCCCCCTGCAGAGCTCCACCCGACATCCTCTGCCCCCTCCGGAGGATTGGGGTTGGGGTCAGTTGCTCACCCAGCTCCTCATCCGTCATGGGCAGGTAATGGTCCACCAGCTCCTCCGACTTGCCCAGCACAGTGCCCACCCCGCTGGCCACCATCTGGCCCACGCTGGAGCTCATGACGGTGTTGACACCACTACTGACCGCCGATTTGGTCAGCTCCACGCCGCCCTGCACGGCCCCTTTGGTCATGTCCACCACCCCGGACACCCGGCTGGTCACTGCATCCTTAGCTCCGGCCACCGTGGAGGTCACTGCGTCCTTAGCCCCGTCCACGGTGCTGCTCAGCGCATCCTTGGCCCCCGTCACCGTGGAGGTCACCAGCAGTTTGGTGTCTGAGATGAGCTGGGGGGACACACAAAGCTCTGTTAAGAGCTGGGGGGGCCCGGGGTGCGTTGTCCACCCCAGCCCAGCCCAGCCCAGCCAGCACCCGTACCTTCTCAGGGGGCTGCTGCAGGATGGGCAGCTTCTCCTCCAGCTTATCCAGCCCTTTGCAGGCGAATTCATTGGCGGTGGAGACTGGGGATGTGAAAAGGGATGGGTTTGGTGCTCTGCTGCCCTGCAGGAGCTCTGCCAGGGCAGGTTTTGGGGTACCCCAAAACTTGTGAAGTGTTTCCCCTCCCATGCTTCACCTTCTCCAGTCCTTTTTCCATTGCTGATGTAAATTTGGGATGTGAAAAGGGGTGGGTTTGCTGCTCGCTGCCTGCAAGGGCAGGTTTTGGGTACCCCAAACCCTAAGGGGTGCAGCCCTTTCCAGGTTTTTTTGGTGGAACAAACAGAAATAAGAAACAGCTTTTCCTCTCCTGCTGCCCTGCAGGATCTCTGTCAGAGCCAGTTTTCCATCACCCCAAAATTCACGGGGTGCTGCCTCCCATCTTCTCCAGCCCTCACTCCTCAACCACACAAACCAGAGACCCAAACCCATCCCCTCCCTCTCCTGCTGGCCCACAGGAGCTCAGTGCGAGCCCGTTCTGGGCTCCCTCACCCCTCGTGGGGCTCTGTCCCCTCTCCCTCACTCACTCTGGGGCTCCAGCCGGGTGAGGAGGGGCTGGGCCCCGCTCACGGCCGCCGCCGTCAGCGTCTTCACCCCCTTCTCGGCGGCATCGCAGACGGAGCGCACGTAGGGGTGGCTCTCCTTGGTGCAGGTGTAGGCCGAGGACACCATATCATAGGCGGAGCTCACCAGGGGCAGGTTGGCCACGCGTGTCCCGATGTTCTGGGGGCAAAGGGCTAGTGGGGTGCACTGAACGACCCCAAATCTCCCAGGGAAGGTGTTTGTGTGTTTCCCACCCGCAGGATGTTTTTGGGGTGTTCCCAAACGGCTCTCCGAGCGTCGAGCGGTGGGATATACGCGATCCCGTCCCCAAGAAGGACCCCGTGTGATCGCCCCCAAACTTCCCCCCTTGCCGCACTGACCTGTGCTCCTACTGCCTTGGCTGCCGCGTCGGCTCCGCTGTGTGGCCATGGTGGGTGTGGGAAACAGCGACACGACCGTGATGGGTTCAAACCCCCAGACCCCCTCCAACACCCCTCGGGAGGAGACCCCAAGTTACCCCTCCCTGGGACGTAGACAACTCCACACCAGTTGTGGAAAAACCTACAGGCTCCGGGATAGGGGGGCCCCGGGGATCGGGAACGGGACCGGGATCACGGGAGCGGGATCGGGACGGGATGCGATCTGAGACCGGGAATTGAAGACCGGTACCAGGAACCTCTGTGCCTGTGGTCACCTCCGTGCCCGTGGTCACTTCTCTGCCCGTGGTCACCTCCGTCCCTGCCGCCACTAGAGGAGCAGGGCCGAGGGCAGTGTGGCTGGGCCATCCCACGCCGGGCACTGAGCCCAGCGTGGCCACCCATAGGATGCTTGGCCACCACGTCATGTGGAGGTGCCACCCTGAGCCAGGTGGCCTCTGCGGTCACCTCAGCCGTGACACGGGGCCAGCTCTGGCTAAAGTCACCTCGTGCCAGGCTATAAATACCCAGAAGGGCAGCACGGGATTATATTTGCTTTGGGGTTTCCAGGTGAGAGTTCACCCAGTGCCACCCCGGTCCCCTGGACAGGGACTGTCCCCTGCGTGGGTCACAGTGACCTCAGTGTCAACAATGGGGTGAGGGTCCAGGAGGGCCTGGCACCCCGAGATTTGGGCGATGGTGGCCACTCACCCTGCTCCTCGTGTGCCCTGGGGAGGTACCGACCCCGCAGCTCCTCGGACCGGCCCAGCACGGTGTCCACGCCCGTGGCCAGCAGCCGCCCCACGCGAGTGCCCGCCACGGCCCCGAGCACCGAGCGTGTCCTGGCCACTGCCCCGCTCACCGTGCCCGACAGCAGCGCCCTGGTCCCGGCCACCAGCTGGGAGGGGACAACAGAGGCTCATCCCAGCTCCTCGCTGAGCTCCAGAGCCCTCCTGGTGTCCCCCAGGGTGATGTTACCTTCTCGGGGGGCTGCTGCAGGATGGGCAGCTTCTCCTCCAGCTTGTCCAGCCCTTTGCAGGCGAATTCATTGGCGGTGGAGACTGGGGATGTGAAAAGGGGTGGGTTTGGTGCTCTGCTGCCCTGCAGGATCTCTGTCAGAGCCAGTTTTCCATCACCCCAAAATTCACGGGGTGCTGCCTCCCAGCTTCCCCAGCCCTTCACTCCTCAACCACACAAACCAGAGACCCAAACCCATCCCCTCCCTCTCCTGCTGGCCCACAGGAGCTCAGTGCGAGCCCGTTCTGGGCTCCCTCACCCCTCGTGGGGCTCTGTCCCCTCTCCCTCACTCACTCTGGGGCTCCAGCCGGGTGAGGAGGGGCTGGGCCCCGCTCACGGCCGCCGCCGTCAGCGTCTTCACCCCCTTCTCGGCGGCATCGCAGACGGAGCGCACGTAGGGGTGGCTCTCCTTGGTGCAGGTGTAGGCCGAGGACACCATATCATAGGCGGAGCTCACCAGGGGCAGGTTGGCCACGCG
>VKON01003247.1:15329-49930 GCA_009741485.1 Malurus cyaneus samueli | reverse complement strand
AGCTCGAGACGAAGGGACCTGGGGCAGGTTGGGACCGAGGGGGAGGGGTCATGGGTGTTAAGGGGGGCTCAGGGGCCTTTAGGGCTCAGAGAGGTTCAGGGGCGCAGAGTGGTTTAGGCGGCGCTAGGGGACCCCATGGTGTTAAGGGGGGCTCAAGGGGCTTCAGGTGGGCCAGGGGCACTTGAGGGGCTAGGAGGCTCACAGGGTTCAGGGTGTTCAGAATGTTCAGGGGGCTCAGTGCGTTCAGGGGGCTTCAGAGGGGGCTCTGGAGGGTTCAGGGGGTGTTCAGGAGCATTTCTTGGGGCTCAGAGATGTTCGGAGGTTTCAGGGGCTCAAGGGCATTCAGTGAAGCTCAGGGGGGTTCAGAGGGGCTCTGAGGGGCTCAGGGGTGTTCGCAGTGTTCAGGAGTGGTTTAGGGGGGACAGAGCGTGTTCATGGTGGTCCAGGGGCATTCAGGGGGAGCTCAGGAGCATTCAGGGGACTCAAGAGAGTTTCGGGGAGTTCAGGGGGGCTCCAAGGGCATTTCAGGGGGGTATCAGAAGTTTCGGGGGTTCAGGGTCGTTCGGGGCTCGGAGGGGATTCAGGCGTTCAGGAGATTCATGGGGGCTCAGAAGTGTTCGGGGGTTCAGGGGGGCTCAGAGGTGATTCGGGATGTTCAGGAGCATTCAGGCTCAGAAGTTTTCCCGGGCAGGGGTTTCAGGGGGGTCAGAGGTGTGGATGTTCAAGGAGATTTCATCGGGCTCAGCGGTATTCGGGGGTTCAGGAACATTCAGGGGGGCTCGAGGTGTTCGGGGTGTTAGGGGCTCAGCGGTTTCGGGGGTTCAGAAGTGTTCGGCGGTGTTCAGGGTGTTCAGGAAGTGTTCGGGGGGGTCAGGGTTACATCCATCTGTGACTCTGACACCCCACCCGGGAGAAAGCAGCGGGGACAGGCGATCCGAGCCCCCCGCATTCCCATCACACATCCCCGGAGCCGCGGGGGGATGGTGGCGGTGTTCAAGCGTGCCACATTCGGCCTGGCACAGGGGATTTCCACCTCTTCCCTCGGCTCCCGCTCCGTCCCGGAATGGTGGCGGTGCTCGAACACATCGCGGGCGGCTCGGGGCAGGAATGCGGCACCTCCGACTCGCCCGAGCCGCGGCCAAACCTTCAACAAGGGATTTACAACTCAAAATGACACCGGGGCATAGCGGATTGCTCCCTGGATTTGGTGTTGATAGAAAGTTTGGAAATATCTGGATTCTGTTCTCACCTGAAGTCAGGGGGATCCTGCCCCGATTTTTATTCTGGGGATCCTGCCCCGATTTTTATCCTGCCCTGATTTTTATCCAAGGGATTCTGCCATGATTTTTATCCCAGGAAACTTACCCCAATTTTTATCCCAGGGATTTTATCCCAGGGATCTTGCCCCGATTTTTATTTCAGGGGATCCTGCCCCGATTTTTATCCCAGGGATTCTGCCTTGATTTTTATCCCGGGCCTGGCCCGATTTTTATCCCAGGGATCTTCCCTGATTTTTATCCCAAAGATCCTGCTCCGATTTTTATCCCAGGGATCTTCCCTGATTTTTATCCCAGGGATTTTGCCCTTATTTTTATCCTAGGGATCTTCCCCGATTTTTATCCCAGGGATCCTGCCTCGATTTTTATCCCGAAGATCCTGCCCCGATTTTTATCCCAGGAATTTTATCCCAGGGATCTATTCCGACTTTTATTTCCACGGGGATCTTTCCTCCATTTTTCCCAGGGATTTATCCAGGGATCTTGAAGCCGATTTTTATTCCAGGGAACTTGCCCTGATTTTTATCCCGGGAATCCTGCCCTGATTTTTATCCCAGGGATCCTGTCCCAACTTTAATCCCAGGGATCTTGCCTCAAACTTTTATCTCAGGGATTTTATCCCAGGGATCTTGCCCCAATTTTTATCCCAGGGATCTTACCCCGATTTTTATCCCCGATTTTTATCCCAGGGGTCCCGCCCCAGTTTTTATCCCGGGAATTTTATCCCTGATTTTTATCCCGGGCCTGGCCCCAATCCCTCTGCCTGAGGGAGCCCTGCAGGTGCTTCTCCCGCTCTGGAATTACATCAGCACCGCCCAGAACAAGTTTTTAATGAGACCTTCTCATCCAATCCGTTCCCTCTATTGCTTAACAGAGTTTAATTAGACTTACCTGATAAAGCCAGGCCTTACTAAACCCATCACCTAAGGCCACGCTTGTAACAACCTCAGATTTTTTTACTTTTTATCCCTTTTTTTTATTAAATAAAAGGGGAGGTGAGGTGCTCGGGCTCGTGATTCACACGTCATGCTCATCCGATACTGCGTCCGTGTGTCCTGACTCTCTTGCATCACGTCTGGACGCTGGCCACAGCTTTTGGAATTGAATGCTCTGGATTTCTGAGTTTGCCGGAGCTCAAATTCCACGTGTGGGAGTTCCAGGGGAAAATCCCTGCCTGCATCAGCCCCATGTCCTTGGAGCAGATGATATCAGGCATGTCTGCTATCCCCGGCTCTCTCTCGCTGCTGTTGGGGGCTCTGGGGTGTGTTTTATCCATCCCTGATTTTCTCACTGCTGTTGGAAGTTCTGGGGTGTTTTTTATCCATCCCTGGTTCTCTCTCACTGGGGCTCACGGGGTTTTTTTTTCCATCCCTGGTATCTTCTCAGTGGCTGTGGAGCTCTGGGGTGTTTTTTTATCCATAACCCTGTTCTCTTCACGCCTATCACCCCGCCCCCCCCCGAGGGTTTCATGGATTGCGTTTATCCATCCCCAATTCTCTCTCACTGCTATTGGGACATGTGGTGTTTATCCACCTTCCCCGGTTCCTCGTCTCCTGCTGTTGGGGCGTCTAAGGATGTTTTTATTATCCATCCATTAGTTCCTTTCTCACTTATCAGGAGCTTTGGGGTGTGTTTTATCCATCCCCGGTTCTTTCTCGCTGCTGTTGGGGGCTCTGGGGTGTTTTTTATCCATCCTTAGTCCTTTCACTCTGTCATCGGGAGCTTTGGGGTGTGTTTTATCCATCCCCGGTTCTTCTCTCACTGTCGGGGGCTCTGGAATTTGTTTTTCCTCCCTGATTCTCTCTCACTGCTGTTCAGGGCTCTAGGATGGGTTTTTATCCATCTCTGGCTCTCTCTCGCTTGCCACACAGAGGCGCTGGTGATTTTTTATCCAATGTCCCGATGCCACTTGCTGTGGGTGCTCTTAGAACGGTTGTTTATCCATCCCTGGTTCTCTCTCAGTGCTGTTGGGAAGCTTCTAGAGATGGTTTTATCCATCCCTGGTTCTTTCTCACTGCCATCAGTGCTTCTGGGGTGTTTTTTATCCATCCCTTGGTTCATCTTTCACTGGGAGCTCTGGAATTGTTTATCCATCCCTGCTAGTTCTCTTCTGCTCTTGGGGGCTCCGTAGTGAATGGTTTTATCCATTCCCATCAATAACGCTCCACTGCCTTCACTGGGCTCTAAACGGTTTATTCCATTCCCTGATGTTTCTCACTTCTGTTGGGTGCTCACATATGAATGGTTTTATCAGTCTAACCCTGGTATCTTCATCGTGGATTGTGTTTTATCCATCCCTGGTTCTCTCTTAGTGCTCTTGAGGGTTCTCTAGAAATGGGTTTTTAGTCCATCCCTGGTTTTCTTCTTTCTGGATGGTTGTATCCATCCCTGGTCTCTCTCTCTGGGTTGTGTTTTATCCATCCCTGGTTCTCTCTCGCTGCCATCAAGCGGGCTTTGGGATGGTCATTGTTTTGCGCTTCACACGAGCGATCTGTCCTATTTCGGAGGATCACCTCAGGAGAAACAATATATTTCGGGTGGAAGCAAGGCAGCGGCGTGTCAAGCTTGGGCTTTCCCGAGCTTTTTAATTCCGGGGCTGATGAGGGATTCCTGTGCCTGGTGATTCCTCTGCCTCCGGGCTTTTTTGGGTTGTTTACCCTTGGGTGAAAACCCCCGAATTCCGTGCTGGGATGGCCGGGGAGGCAGCAGGGTGCTGCGGGCTGATAACCTTATCAGGGAGAGCGTTGGTGCTCCCTGTAAAACAGCGAAATCCCGGGGTGGAGGAGCCTTTCCTGAGAGCAGAAAACGCTGCGTTGGTGCTGGGATCACCCTGATCACCCAAACAGCTCAGATGGGCAGGAAAAAAATGTGTATTCTGGTGCTGGGATCACCTGATACCCAAACTGTTCATATGGAAAAAGAAAAAAATGTGTTTGTGGTTGCTGGGATCACCCTGATCACCCTCACAATTCGGAGGGGAAGGAAAAAAATTTGTTTGTTGGTGCTGGGGTCACCCTGATCACCCAAACTGTTCAGATGAGCAGGAAAAAATTGTGTTTGATTGAGTGCGGGATCACCCTGATCACCCAAACTGTTCAGAGAGCAGGAAAAAAAAAATGTGTTGTTGTTCTGGATCACCCTGATCACCAAACTGTTCAGATGGGGAAAGAAAAAAATTATTGTGGGTGTGGATCACCCTGATCACAGCATGGCAGAGTTCAGGTGGGAATGAAAAATGTGTTGGGGCTGTGATCACTTTTATAGCGTGGCAAAATTCAGATGGGGAAGAAAAATGTGCTGGGATCACCCTGAGCACCCAAACAGCTCAGATGGGGCAGGAAAAAAATGTATTTGTGGTGCTTGTCCCTGTCACTCAAATTCAGATGGAAAAGGAAAACGGGAGTTTGGGATCACCCTGATCACCCAAACAGTCCAGAGGGGCAGAAAAAAATGTGTTTGTTGGTGCTGGGATCACCCTGATCACCCAAACAGCTCAGACGGGCAGGAAAAAATGTGTTTGATAGTGCTGGGATCACCCTGATCACCCAAACTGTTCAGATGGGAAAAGGAAAAAAATGTGTTTGTGGGTGCTGGGATCACCCTGGTCACCCTCACAATTCAGAGGGCAGGAAAAAATGTGTTGTTGGCTGTTGTGTCACCCTCACAGCGGGGCAAAGTTCAGATGGGCAGAAAAAATGTGTTTTTTTCCTATGGGAACAGCAGGGAAAGTGAGAAAAGTTGTCCCTTTGCTCCCAGGATCGCAGTGGGTGAAGCCTTTGCGGCCTAGTGGATAAAAAAAAAAACAAAAACATTTTCCTGACTTGCAAAAATTCCTGGCTGGAGGAATGAGCCAGAAGCTGAGAGATTCTGAGCCAGAAACCGCTGGAGGGTTTGATCCCTCCAAATCTGGGTCTGGAGCTGGGGCTGTTCCCGGGTTTGGGGACTCCGTGGTGGCACTTTGTGACCCGCTCAGTGTCCGAGGTGTTTTTGGGATGTCCGAGGGTCCTGAGCGGTTGTCAGAGGTTTTTGGATGTCCTGGCCCGTGTCAGTGGTGTTTTTGGGTGTCCGGGTGCCAGGCTGGTCTCCGAGGTGTTTTTGGGTTGTCTGGGTGTCCTGGCCGTGTCAGGGTGTTTTGGTGTCCTGGCGTGTCAGCGGTGTTTTTGGATGTCCTGGCTGGTGTCAGCGGTGTTTTTGGATGTCCTGGCCTGTGTTCAGGGTGTTTTTGGGTGTCCTGGCCGGTGTCAGCGGTGTTTTTGGGTGTCCTGGCCGGTGTCAGCGGTGTTTTTGGATGTCCTGGCCGGTGTCAGCGGTGTTTTTGGGTGTCAGAGGTATTGTTTATGACCCCGCCTCACCCTCTGCAGCCCCGTGACCATCCCGGACCTGCTCCAGCCAGTTTTTTCCTGGTCCAGGCGCGGGAAAGCGTCCGGGGAGGAGGAGGAGGAGGAGGCGGGCGGGACAGGGGACAGGACGGCGCTTCCATTGTTCGGCGATCTCGGGCAGCTTCTGACTCACGGCGGAAAAATTCGCTTTAAAAGGCAGATTTCACCCTCCGGGCTGGGGAGGGGAGGGGGACAGAGGCTCCTCCAGGCTGTCACCGCCGCTGTGACACATTCATACCCACGGATAGCCACGGTGCCGGTTCCGATGCCAAAGCCATTGTCCCTTTGGGGACACACCGAGGTGCCCAAAGCCTGAGGGGACAAATGGCCACTCCTGGCCAGTGTTTTGTCCCCTCAAAGTGGCCCTGCCAGGGCGGAAGGAGCTGAGGCAGCACGAGCAGAGCTGACGGAAATGGATTTTCTCTTCCTGACCCGCAGCGGGATAATGGGGACAAGGGGGAACGCGAGGTCAAGCCTGTCTGGACCACCCCAGAGGGCTTTTGGACCTTCCACCCCCTTCCTCCCCAACCCTTCCTCCCCCAAAACCCATTACCATCCTGCCCAAACCCCTTCCTCCCCAAACCCATTCCTCCCCCAAACCCATTCCTCTCCCCAAACCCATCCTCCCCAAACCATTCTCCCCCACAACCATTCCTCCCCAAACCATTCCTCCCCAACCCATTTTCCCCAAACCCATTCCTCCCCAAACCCTTCCCCCCAAACCCATTCCTCTCAAACCCATTCTCCCCCAAACCCATTCCTCCCCAAACCCATTCCTCCCCCCATTCACCCCCAAACCCATTCCTCCCCCAAACTTCTCCCCAACCCTTCCTCCCCACACATTCCTCTCAAACCCATTCCTCCCCCAAACCCATTCCTCCCCCAACCCATTCCTCTCAAACCCATTCCTCCCCCAAACCCATTCCTCCCCAAACCCATTCCTCCCCCAAACCCATTCCTCCCCCAAACCCTTCCTCCCCCAAACCCATTCCTCCCCCAAACCCATTCCTCCCCCAAACCCATTCCTCTCAAACCATTCCTCTCCCAAACCATTCTTCCCCAAACCCATTCCTACACCATTCATCTCAACCCATTCCTCTCAAACCCTCCTCCCCCAAACCCATCCTCTAAACCCATTCCTCCCCCAAACCCATTCCTCCCCCAAACCCATTCCTCTCAAACCATCCTCCCCCAACCCATTCCTCCCCAAACCCCTTTCCTCTCCCCGACCTTCCCTTCCACTCAGCGCCGTTGATGCGCGCCCAGAAATTGGGGAAGGAAAAGGGGTCGTTGGGAGCGTTTTCCCCGCTGATAATTCAGTCCCCGGAATTCCCCCGGGGGCTCTGCTGAGGGAAAACCAGTTCAGTTGTGGGGAATGGCCTTTGCCAAGTCAAGGGAAGGCCCTGAGTCACCCCAGAGCTCCTCTCCCCCTCCCCTGGACCGCAGCTCTCGCCTGTTCCCGTTCTGCCTCGCCCCGTGCCTTGGGGGGGTTTTACCCCAAATTTTTCTGTGTTTTTAGCGACTTACTGCTTTGGGAGCCGGTGCTGTCTCACTGAGGAGGAGAGGGACAGCCCGGACCCTCAGATATGTTTGGGGTGGTTTTACCCCAAGTATTTCTGTGTTTTTAGCAGGTGATCCCTTTGGGAGCTGATGCTGTCTCAAGAGGGGCAGGGAAGCTCAGACGCTCAGATGGCGGTTGGGTGTTTTTATCCCAAGTTTTTCTGCAGGTGACCCCTTTGGGAGCCGATGAAGCAGGGACAGCTCAGATCCCTCAGATCATGGTTTGGGGTGGTTTTTAGCCCAAATTTTTCTGTGTTTTTAGCAGCTGACTGCTTTGGAAGCCAATGCTGTCTCAGAGGAGGAAGCCCAGACCCACAGATAGGTTGGTGGTTTTTGGCCCAATTTTTTTTATGTTTTTAGCGGGTTACCGCTTTGGGAGCTGGTGCTGTGTCACTGATGAGGAGCAGGGACAGGCAACAGACCCCTCGTGTGGGTCTTAAGTGGAACCCCAAATTTTGTCTGTATTTTTTAGCGGGCAAACCCCTTTTAAGGAGTTTTCTGGGAGCTGTTCTTTCACTCGGGAGAGGAGGACGAGCCGACCCTACAACTTGTAGGTTAGAGTGGATTTACCCAAATACTTTATCCTGTGATTTTAACTGTTACTGCTTTGGGAGCCCATGCTAGTCTCAACTGAGGAGGAGGAGGGACAGCCCGGACCCCTCAGATTGTGGGTTAGAGTGGATTTACCCCAAATTTCTCTGTGTTTTTAGGCGACTTACTGCTTGCGGAGCTGATGCTTCTCACTTTGAGGGAGGGGCTAAGGACAGCTCAGACCAATGGAGCTCATGGGGGCTGGGGTGCTGTACCCCAAGTTTTTCTGTGTTTTTAACATGTTACTCTTTGGAGCCAAGAAGTATATGCTGTTCATCAACTGAGGAGGAGGAGGAGACAGCCGGACCCGCTCTGCAGATTGTGGTTGGGTGATTTACCCCAGCTATTTCTGTGTTTTAAGCAGTACCCTTTGAAGCCAGTGCTGTCTAAGAGGGCAGGGAACGCACAGATCATGCTTGGCAAGTGTTTTTAGCCCAATATTTTCTGTGATTTTGTAACGGGGATGACTGCTTTTGGGAGCCGGTGCAATGCAGGAGGAGGCCAGCAGGACAGCTCAGATCCCTTGGTCATGGCTGGGGTGGTTTACCCACAAGTATTTTCTCTGTGTCTTTTAGCACTATCATGCTTGGGAGCCGGTGACTGTCACATGAGCGAGGAGAGAGACAGCACGGGGACCCCTTCTCTCAGATTGTGGGTTAAGAGGGGGTTTTTTAGCCCAATTTTCTGTGTTGTTTAACAGATGACTGCTGTTGGGAGCTGTGCATGTTCTCAGAGGAAAGGGCAGGGACAGCACAGATCTCTCAATTGTGGTGGAGGTGATTGTGTGTTTATTAGCAATTTTCCTGTGTTTTTAGCAGGTGTTCCATTTACCTTGTTTTTAGCAGGTGACCCCTTTGGAGCATGATTGCTGTTCAGGCAGGAGCAGGAAGCTCAGATCCCTCAGATCATGGTTTGGGGTGGTTTTTACCCCAATTTAGTATTTCTGTGTTTTTAGTGGGTTGCTGCTTTGCGGAGCTGGTGGCTGTCTCACTGAGGAGGAGGAGGGACAGCTGGGACACCCCTCAATGTGGGTTGGAGTGGTATTACCCCAAATTTTTCCTGTTTTTTTTGCGGGTGCTGCTGGGAGCCGATGAAGGCAGGGACAGCTCAGATCCTTCAGATCATGGCTTGGGGTGATTTTTAATCCACATTTTTTCTGTGTTTTCAGCAGCTGACCCCTTTAGGAGCTGTGTTGTCTCGGAGGGGCAGGGACAGCACAAGACCCTCAAGATCATGGTTGGCGATGGTTATTTAGCCCGCAATTTTTCTGTGTTTTTAGCAGCTGACTGTTTTGGAAGCCGATGCTGTCTCAGGAGGAGGGACAGCCCAGACCCCTGAATTGTAGGCTTAGGGGTTGTTTTAGCCCCAAATTTCTTGTGTTTTCTAGTGGGGACTGCTGTTGGGAAGCCGCTGCTGTCTCAGGAGGGGCAGGGACAGCTCAGATCCCTCAGATCATGGCTTGGGATGGTTTTTCATCCACATTTTCCTGTATTTTCAGCAGGCGACCCTTTAGGAAGCTGGGATGCGACTAGGAGCGAGGAGGACCCCCTCAGATCATGGTTTGGGATGGTTTTTAATCCACATTTTCTGTGTTTTTAGCAGGTTTTCCTGTGTTTTCAGCAGGTGACCGCTTTGGGAGCCGATGCTGTCTCACTGAGGAGGGGCAGGGACAGCTCGGACCCCTCGGACCTGGGCTGGGAAGGGAAGGATGTTTACTACGTGCCAAGCAAGGGACTCTTTTGCCAGAAATGTCCTGCAGGTGAGATTTTCTCAGCCCTGACCCCACCCCTGCAGCCTCTCTGTGTTCCCATTTCATGGTCTGGTTTGTCCCGAGGGGCAGTGGAGCTCCAGCTGCGCCCTGCTCCGCTCTCAGGGGTCTAAGCACTCATTTTTGGGAATATTTTCCTTTTGTTGGCTCCTCTGAGCTTCACTGGTGGTGGAATGATAGAATTCCTGAGGCTGGAAAAGCCCTCCAAGGTCACTGAGTCCGAGCTGTGCCCGATGTCCCCTTTGTCACTCGATGCCACCTCCAGGAATTCCCTGGACACCTCCAGGGATGGGCACTCCAAACCTCCCTGGGCAGGAATAAATTCCTGTATTTAACAACGCTTTCCATGGGGAAATTCCTGCTGATGTCCCTGCCCAGCCTGAGGCCGTTCCCTCTCCTCCTGTCCCTGTTCCCTGGGATCAGATCCCAAATCCCCCCGACTGTCCCCTCCTGTCAGGGAGTTGAGCAGAGCCCCAAATCCCCCCTGATCCCTTTTTTTCCAGGCTGAGCCCCTTCCCCAGCTCTGTTTCTCCACTTTGGGACACGTGAGCCGGGATTGTGGGATAATTCCACTTTTTGCTGGAGCTGTGAAAATGCTCTTTCTTTCCACAGAGCAAAATCTAATCCAAAAGAGAAGAAAACACTCATTATTTAATTTCCCCCAGTATTTTTTTGCATGCTCATGGGATTTCAATGGTATTAATTATTATTTGATTTGCGCTTTGGCAATTCATTTGTGCTGAGCTATTCTTTTATTGGAGAGCCAGCAATGCTCGATCCCTTTTGCATTTCCCGATATGCACACATCCCCCAGTCCCATCCATCTTTCTTTCAGGTGTCCATCCTGTCCCATCCAAAGCATTTCCTCCTTGTCCATGTCCCCTCTTATTTGATTTTCTTTGTGGTTTCTGGCTACCGTATGCCAGCTGGGAAAATCTAAGCAAGGGCTGCCAAGTTCATCAGCTTGGAGCCACAAAGTGGAGGAGATGGTCCCTCCTGGGCGTTCCGGGTGCATCCCTGTGCCCCATCCCCGGGGCGAGCATCCCTCTGTCTCCATGGGAACATCCCTGCATCCCCATGTGAGCATCCCCAAATCCTCATCCCTGCATCCCCATGTGATCATCCCTAAATCCCCATCCCTGCATCCCCATGTGATCATCCCAAATCCTCATCCCTGCATCCCCCTGTGAGCATCCCCAAATCCTCACTGCCCCACCCAATGTGAGCATCCCCAAATCCTCATCCCGCCATCTCCATCCTTTCATCCCCTCTCTCCATCCCCATCCATTCCACAGCATTCTTCCATTCCATCTTTCCATTCCATCCTTCTGTTCCTCCTTCCTCCATCCCCACGTGTGGATCCCTCCATCTCCACACAGAGCACCTTTCCATTCCCACCACTTCATTTCCATCCCTCCATTCCCATCCCTCCATCTCCACACGATCATCATTCCACATCCACAGGAGCATCCCTCCATCTCCATGTGACCATCCCTCAATCCACCCTCCCTCCCCGATCCTCCCTTTCCACACCACCATCCTTTCACCCCATTCACAAACCCATCCCACCCCCACCTCCATTTCTCGTGTGCTCACCCTCCAAGCCCCCCACGAATCCCCGCTCCATCCCTCATATCCCCTCACATTCAGCCGATCCACCAATCCTCCATGCCCAGGTGAGCATCCCTCCTATCTGTCCCATCCCTCCATTCCCGATTTCTCATTGCAATCCCTCCATCTCCATTCCATCCCTCCAATCCATTTCTCCATTCCCATCCCTCCATCCCATTTCTCCAAATTCCATCTCCTCCATCTCCATCATCCATCCCTCCATCTCCATGTCTCCATCCTCCATCCACATGCCCATCCATTCCCATTACCCATATCCCCTCATTCCCATTTACTCCATTCCCAATCCTCCATCTCCACATTCATCTCCTTCGCATTCCATCCTCCATCTCCATTCCCAATTTCCCATCCCTCCCTAATTCTCATTACTCCTTCCCATCCCTCCCATCCCATCCCTCCAATTATTCGCATCCCATTCCTCCACTCTTCTCCATACCTCATCCTTTCCATTTCCTCCAATCTCGTTCCCATTCTCCATTTCCCATCCACATCATTCCCATATCTACCATAATCCCATCCCACTCCATCTCCATTATCCATCCCTACCATTCCCATCCCTCCATCTCCATTCCCATTTCTCCATTCCCATCCCCTACAGTTTCAGACCATTCCCATTTCTCATCTCCATTCCCATCCCTCCATCCCATCTCCATTCCATCTCCATTCCCATTCTCCATTCCCCATCCTCCATTCCCATCCCTCCATCTCCATGTGACTATTCCTCCGTTCCCATCCCTCCGTTCCCATAACCCGCCAAAACCATCCCCATCCCCTACCCCCATTTCCCATTTCATCCATCCCATCCTCTTCCATCCCATCACATCGCCTCCATTCCCATCTCCTTCGATTCACCATTCCTCCATTTGCATCCCTCCATCATCCATTCCATCCCGTCCCATTCCAATCCTCATCCATCCCTCCATCCCATATCCCTCCATTACACCATTTCCATCTGCCATCCTTTCCATCTACATCCCTACCATCTCCATTCCCATTTACTCCCATTCCCATTCCACTCCATTCCCATCCCTCCATTCCCATCTCCATCTCCATTCATCTCCATTCTCCATTCCCATCTCCATCTCCATTCCCATTCCATCCCATTCCCATCTCCACTCCATTCCCATCTCCATCTCCATTCCCATCCTCCATCTCCATTCCCATCCTCCATCCTCCATTCCATTCCATCTCCATTCCCATTCCCTCCATTCCCTCTCCATTCCATCCCCTCCATTCCCATCCCTCCATCTCCATCCCATCCCTCCAATCCCATTTCTCCATTCCCATCCCTCACTCCCCATCCATCCCATTTCCCCATTTCTCCATTCCCATCCCTCCAATCCCATTTCTCCATTCCCATCCCTCCATTCCCATTTATCCATTCCCATCCCTCCACATCCCATTTCTCCATTCCCATCCTCTCCATTCCCATCCCATCCATATCCCATTTCTCCATTCCCATCCCTCCATTCCCATCCCTCCATCTCCATTCCCATCCCTCCATTCCCATTTCTCCATTCCCATCCCTCCATTCCCATTTCTCCATTCCATCCCCATTCCTCATCCTCCATTCCCATTTCTCCTTCCCATCCCACTCCATCCATTCCCATTTCTCCATTCCATCCTCCAATCCCATTTCTCCATTCCCATCCTCCATTCCCATTCACTCATCCACCCCTCCCTGATCTTCCTTTTCCACGCCACCATCCTTTCATCCCCACCCGATCCCCGCTCCATCCCCATCCCCACATTCCCGATCCACCATCCCTCCATCCCAGGCGAGCATCTCCCTCCATCCCCCTCCATCCCCGCCGCTTCCCCAGATAATGAGAGCGAGTTTAAAAAACTTAAAGCCTCTTCCTGCCCGCGGTGAGTGACACAAATGGAGTTCATATTTAATCATCTGTTAACTCGTTGTCTATTATAGCTCTTTAATAGCACCAGAGATATTCTTAATGAAGCATGATTTAAGGTATTTACAGCTCTAGGACCGACAGACATCACTCACAGTGTGCAGGTAATGAGGCGTAAAACAGCTCTGGAAACCGTAAAAATGGGAGAGAGAGAGCGAGGAGGGAGAGAAAGCAGGCGAGGAGTTCGGAGCTGAATTGTTCCAGGGTTTGTTTTAAAATGTTTAGGCATTTAAAGTCATTTCAGCTTCGCCGAGGTGTCTGGTAGCACCGAGTTCAGCGATTCCCAGAGCTGAGAACCCCTGGTTTGTCAGGAGGGGTCTGGCCCCGCCATGTTCCCGAGCTGGGACAGCTCAGGAATGATGGGATGGAGCAGGAAAAAGCTTTTTGAGGGTCCCCGAGGGCCGTGCGGGTGCGTGGGAGCAAAGCCTGGAATTTTGGGGCGCTTCCCCTTTGTTTTCCCACAGCCACCTCTTTTCTCACGGAGGGGACGCGCTGCCTCTTCCCTTTGCTCGCCTGCAAAAGCCACCCCCTGTTCAACCCTTTTAATTTTTTATTTTTTTTTCCTCCAGAAAAAAAAAAAAATTAAAAAAAAAAAAAACCACCAGAACCCAAGCCAAGTTTTGGAAAATAATTTGTGACGGAGGTGCCATTTTGCATCAAAATATTGTGTGGAAAATGTCAAATGTCACCAATCCATGTGTCCCCCCGCGTGATAGTAATTGGGCTGGAAGGCTGCGCTCTGGCACCGCGGCCGCTCGCCGCCGCCTCCTCCTCCTCCTCCTCACACACCGCTCGGGAAATGTGTCGCTTCCCGAGTCCATCCCGGCCGCCCTGCCTGCGGAGCGGTGCCGGCCGCGGTGTCCCCAGCCCGGGGACGAGAGCGCGGTGCTCATTAGGCTCAAGCGGCGATAAACAGCTCCCGGGGAAAAGGGGGGAGCGGAGCGGCAGCTGGGAGGCCGGAGCGGGGAGTTCTCGGGGTGCTGGTTCCCTCCTGGAATTCTGGATGCAGCCCCATTCCCCTGATGATTTCCCCCTGATGATGATGATGAGGAGGATTTAGGTGAAACTCCATTTGGGGAGCCCAAAGCCTGACCTGCAGCGGGGTCTCCGAGCGAGGAACCACAGCCTGTTGCTCCCCTCTCTCCCCAAAAGCACTCCGGGGCCTCAATCACCCCATTTCCAGCCCCAAGAACCCTTTGCAATGTTTACCCCAATTTCTGCCCGGTTGTGTGGGGTGCGTGACACCCCCATTGCAGATCTCCTGATTGCGCAGAGCTGCCCGAATCCCCCACGAGGGAAAACAAACCGTTCTTCCAGAGCAAATAATCCATTCCCGAGCGCACCCCGAGCCCTTAATCTGGGAACAGACCTTTCACACACACCCCTGAACAAGCCTGGATGAATTAATCCTCATTAGGACATCGGGGCTGCATAAATATTTGGCCGGTGAGCGAGCCCCAAGGGAGCGCAGAGGGACGGGGAGAGTTGCAGTTGGAAATTCAATGAAGTTCCCTTCGGCAGAGGGAGCCGGGGGGGGAGCCAGGCCTGGGAGAGTTGGGTCAAACCTTCAGCCGGTGCCACTTGTCCCCTTGGGCAAGTCCTGCGGATCAGGGTTATTTTTGCCCGTGGAAGTGGCGAGGCGCAGGTGGAAAGTGCCGCTTCCCAGAGCCACAACACAACTCGGTGGCAAACAAATCCCTCTGCCACCGAGGAAGGAGCTGGAATTTGGAATTTCTCTCTGGCGAGGCAGCAGCAGCAGAATTGCGAAGTCGGTGCCTGTTATAGAAACTTTTTAGTACTGGGGACAAGCCAAGGGAAAAAAGCCCAGATTGGTCTCAACTCTCAGCTGGTGCTGGCGGCGCTTCCACCTCCGACTCGTGCGCCGGTGGGACGTGAGCTGGACCCTCCAGCCATCCCTCGGGACAGCTGCGATGACATTTCCCAGAGTTCTGGGTTCCCTTCTCACCTCCCTGCCCAGCCAGGAGATGCTGCCCTGCTCTGGAAGGTGGTTTTGGGGTAGATTGAGGATTTCTGGTTTATCATTGTGCAAACCCGGCTTTTCCCTGGTCTCCCCCATTCCATCTCCACACCGGTGGGGCCGGCCTGGATCATCCCATGCCATCCAAACAGCTCCCACCGGGTTAATCCGGGCTGTGGCAATGCCAGGCTGCCGTTCCCGGCGAGGTGAAAGATTTTTTGGCTCCGATTCCGCCACAACCTGTCGGTGCCATGATTTCCCTTGGCACCCGGCGAAATTTCTTAGGAGCTGTCGCGGATGAGGGTGGCAAAGGGGCAGTTGGAGATTTCAGCTCATCCCTCGAGCGGTGCAGAGAACATCCCGTGCTGCGGGTGGGCACGGGCAGGGAGCGGCTCCGAGCGATGGGTGAGCTGGGAGGGTCCAAACTGGATCCACCCAAACCCGTTCATTCCCGCGTTGGGAATTTGCCCATCGCCGTTCCCGAGCTTCGGGATGGAATTCCTAAAGCAAATCTGGGCACCGTCCATCTCCCCTTCACGGCATAAATCGCATTTTAATCCATTTTTTTTCCCGGATAAACGGGCGCCAAAGGGATGGAACCACCACCGCGGGCACCCCGGGCGCTCACCCAGCTCCATCCCCAACCCAAACCGGGCATCCCCGGCAGGGCCGGAGCTCCGAGGCCGCCCCGGCTCCGCCGAAAACACCGGAGCGCCGCGTGTGTGCCGCTTCCATGTGCGCCTCTCGGAAAAGTCCCTGCCCTTTCGGAGCGCGTTCCCCAAACCGGTGCCTAACTGGAGGGGCGAATGCTTTTTTTTGTGGGATTAACGGGATATTTCGCTTCCCCCCGAAATATCAATTAATTAATAAACAATTAGCGGGGAAAAGGAGGAATGCGGTGCTCTCGTCACCTGCTCTCGGAGGAGCAGGGCAGGACGCCCCTTCCCGGGGATGCGGGGGGCAAAGATGGGGGGTGGAGATGTGGATTTGAGTCCCTGGGGTGGCAGCGGCTCCTGGCAGTGGGTGAATGTTGGTTTTGAGGTGTCCTGGGGTGAGGGAACAGGGAAGGGTGGCTTTGGGAGGGTGACCCAGTTGGTGTCAGGGATCAGCCTGGAGAAGGGAGGGATCCAGGGAGAGCTCAGAGCTCTCCCGTGTCACTCGGGCCTGGCTCCCGTCTGCAGCCCTGACAGCAGCTAATGCTGTTAGCCTGTGTCGAGGAGGGATTTCGGCATTAAAAACCCCGAAAATCGCCACACTGGGGCTGCCGTGCCGCTCGCAAGGAGTTCAAAAACACCTCCCGCGTGTTTGGGGTGCTCGGCACCACGTGGGGACATTTCGGGGGGATTTTGGGGTGGGGCCGGGGGTTGGTGCAGCCTCGGGAGCAGCGCGGGATGAGCAGCCGGGATTAACGCGGCTCGGGGAGGGCTTTGCTATCTTTAGGTGGAAGGTGAGGGATTGCGGCTCTTAGGGCGGCCCGGCAGGTGAGGAGAGAGAGAGAAAAATCCGCGGGGCCGGCGCGGCTCGGGGCGCTGACCCCAACTCCTGTCCCCACGGGGGGCTGGCCCCGCCGGCCCCCGGCCGCGTGTGCTGTCACCTTTCTAGGCCACAATCTGTCCCCAATTCCGAGCCTGCTGTTAGCTTCACTTGCACTCTATTCTCGTGTTTGCTGTTATTTTTTAACACTTTTTCCTCCCCCCATTTTTTTCCCTTTTTTTTTTTTTTTTTTTTTAATTTTTTTTTATTTTTTTTTTTTTGTGCATAAAAGCACTATCCTCTCCCCAGAGCCTGCCTGGAGCGAAGGCATGGTCTGTACAACTGCAATTATTTCGAAGAACAGATGGAGTGAGGAGCAGAAAGTCTGTTAATAGTAATAGAAATGCTACATGTTAACCTGGACAGCACACGATGACAGTCCCATGACTACACGTTCTGTTCCCACCAGCTGGGCTCCGAGCGGAGCCGAGAGATGCAGAAACGCCGAGCTCGGCTCCGCACCCTCCCCAAAGTTAGAGCTCAAATTCCTTCACACTTCCAGCGTAGGGTTTTTGGGTTGTCGGGCTTCTTCTCCCCCCTCCCCTCTCCTCCTTCTCCTCCTCCTCTTTCCCGTTGCCGTAAGGAATTTTGCTGCTTTTAATTTATTTTTTTTTCCCCTTTTCGGGATGCAGCAGCTGTGGGGATGGCGGTGGCGGCTCCGCCTCGAGGTCCTGACCTTCGGCCTCGCGTGGTGACTCCACCGTGCCCCCTTTCCCCCTCTCGCACCCTCGGGGTGGGGGGGTGGGGCCGCGTGGGGCTTGGGGGCTGGGGGGGGCGGGAGGGGGCGCGCGGTGTTGGTGCAAATTCGGCCCGGGTGCGGGGGGGTGGGGGTGGCGGGGGCACCGGTATGAGAGGCATTGGTGGACGCTGGATGTCCAGGGCTGGGGATTTTTGGAGCGGGTGGGCGGGCGGGCTCGGCCGGCGGCGTTGGCGGGGATGGGGGCGGGGGGGCGGGGGAGGGGGCCGGCGGGGGCTTGGGCGGCTGGGGCGTTTTGGCGGGAGTTTGCTGCGGGGATTGTTGTCGTTCTCGCAACGGATGAGTGGGATTGCAGGATGGACCCTCAGGGTGTCATTTCCGGACCCGGATTGGGCGAGTGGGGGTTTGCCTTGGGCACTGGGATGCCCCCCGACTTCCCAAAGAAATCCCCTGGGTGGACCAGATCCTCAGGGACCTCCTAATGGAATCAAGGTGTCCCACTTCAAGGGAAACCCCCAGGATGGAATGGGGCTGCCAAGGACTCTCGTGGGGGAGTGGGACATGGTGCGTCATAGTAGAACACAGGATGGATTGGGCTTACCAACTGGGGACCCCTGGGAGGACGGCTGCTCTGGGACCCCCCAAATGGACGGACCCTCCACTTGGGGACTTCCTGCGGGACAGGGCTGCTCCTAGGGCCCGGCAGGGAATGGATCGAGCTGTTCCTCCAGGAGGGATGAGGATGTTCCACGTGGCTGACTTCCCAAAGGAGCTGCCATGTGATAGAGAAGATGATCCCCTGGCAAGCCCGGTGACCGTAATCCCCAAAGGGATTTTTTTAAAAATGACTCCCATTACTCATAATTATCCTAAGCCCTTGGGCCGAGGACTGGATGTCCGCCCAAGATACAGCTGTGATTGTGTCCCCAACTGCTCCTGCTATCTCCAGGGCATTTTGTGGGAGCCGTAACCCGCATTCTGTGCTGGGCAACAACTGGGGTGCTGAGGAGGCCTACAGCCCTGGGCAAAGTAGCTCACGGTCCCTGGCGCTGCAATGGGGTGGTCAAGGGAAACAACAGGCTCATTGCAGTGAAAGATCCAACAGCTTGCAGACCTGCAAAATCGTCTTTACCCCAGGGGAAGCCATTAGTGAACCAGCCACAAAAAGCTCCTGATAGGTGCTATGTTGTATTTATTTTAAAGGCATACAGACACCAAGAAGAGACACTAGGGCTGCTGCAGGGGGTGATGGTGGTGCCAGGCACTGCCCTTGCTCCTCTGTGGCCTCAGGGGAGGTTTACTTTGGATATTGGGCAACATTTCTTCATGGAAACAGGGTTGTCCAGTAGGCGTCCCCATCCTGGAGGATTTAACAGCTGAATGGTGGCACTTGGGAAAGGTTGGTGGTGGCCCGGCAGTGTCGGGGGACTGGCTGGGCTCCAAGTCCCAGAGGGCTTTTCCCAGGCGCTACAACAATCTGGAGGTCAGTCATGGGGAGGGCAGGGTGGAGAGGGCTGCGGGGACAGGCACAGATCCACCCGAGCTGGTGGCTGCTCCTCCCGAGAGTGTGGGGAGGGAATGGGATTGGGCATGGTGGCGGGAACAGGGAGCTGCCAGGAGCAGGCCCCGATCCCTCCCAGCGGGGCGGGGGGAATGGAAATGTTTGTAATTCAGGGAGATCTCTCGAAGCATCACCTGGAACACGTGACTCTTTTATCCTGCTTTCATCCAAACCGGATTTCCCGAGATTTCCCAGCACACAGGGCAGTGCTGGAGCGGGGCAACATCAGCCACAGGCTGAAAGCTCCAGTCCTGCACCTCTGTCACCCCCAGGCAGCCCTGGGTACATTTTTGGGGTGCTCTGGGCATGGCAGTGTCACACCGTGTGCCTGGAGCGGGGAGCACCCTCACGTTTAGGAACTGAATTGGGTACACCGTCCTCGGGGTGTGGGGGGGGCTGGAGAGGAGGGGTCAAGCTGTGGAAGGGACACTGGGGGGTTTGGGGACAGATCCTTCTCAGGAGGGAACTGGCAGCACGTGACACTGTCTCTGTGCCTGCAGGGAGCGTGCAGTCTGCCAAAGGAGAGGCCAGTGATGAAGATGAGGAGACGGAGTACTTCGATGCCATGGAGGATGCACCAGCTTTTATCACTGTAACCGCCGACCCCAAGCACCACAGGTACCGCCCCCAGCTGCAAGGGCCGGTTTGCAGCATCCCCTCCTGCGGGCTCACTCTGTGGGCGTGGCCCCAAACCTTCCCCAGCCTCTGTCCAAGGCTCCATCCCATGTCCGGCTGCTCCTGCATTCCTGGAGCGAGGCTGAGGATGGCCCCAAGTGGGTGAGGAAGGGCAGGAGTGAGGAAGGCTCTCCGTGCTGTGGGAGAGCCAAGTGCTCTGCCCCAGCAGCTGATGGGAGCAGGGCTTTGGAGGGAGATCCCGTGGAGCATTGGGCAGAGTCAGGGAATGCTCTGCCTTCACGGAAACGTGGAAATGTGGAATGGTTTGTGTTGGAAGGCACCTTAAAGCTCATTCAGTGCCAGTGGGCAGGACAACCTCCCACGCCCAGGGTGACCCAGCCGCCAATGTCAGCCTGGCCTTGGACACGCCAGGGATCCAGGGGCAGCCACAGCTCTCTAGGGCACCCTGTGCCAGGGCTGCCCACCCTCCCAGGAACAATTCCCTTCTCCATATCCATCCATCCCTGCCCTCTGCTGCTGTCGACATGCTATTATCCTTGTGACATCTGGGCTGGAGGTACCTGTGGCCTGACCCACGGTGATGTCACTGGGCTTGGTGACAAAAGCAGAGGCTCTGTGTCCCGAGGGCTGGGGCTGAGAATCCCTCCCTGAGCATCCCCTCCCTCCCTGACACTCCTCTCCGCAGAGGCCCCCAGCCAGCGCCCGCTGCGAGTCCCTGTCCCCTGTGGGGAAGGGGGGCGCGATATTTTGTCTGCCGAGTGGACGTCGCAGTCGCGCTGAGAGTAGGAAATAGTCTGTGTATTTGGGGAAAAAATATTCTTTTGATGAATTCCCAGAAGTTTTGGGGGTGCCAGGGGAAGGGGGATACGTTTTTATTTTTTTTGTTTTTTTTTTTTTTTGTTTTTTGATCTTTATTTATTTTTTTTCTTTTTTTTTTTTTTTTCTTTTTTTTTTTTTTTTTTTTTTTTTTTTTTTTTTTTTTTTTTTTTTTTTTTTTTTCTTTTTTTTTTTTTGGTTTTTTTTTTTTTTTTTTTTTTTTTTTTTTTTTTTTTTTTTTTATTTTTTTTTTTTTTGTTTTTTTTTTTTGTTTCTTTTCTTTTTTTTTTTTTTTTTTTTTTTTTTTTTTTTTTTTTTTTTTTTGATTTTTTTTTTTTTATGGCCAAGACCAAAATTTTTCCAAATAACAGAACCTATCCATCATTTTTATTATCAGCCTGGATGCAGATCCAAGTTTCATCACTTGGTAACTTAGAAAAACTCTCATTAGCATCTGTGTGTGTAGGGAGCCCATAAGAACACCTCATTAACTCATTAAAGAGGATTCTCACAGAGATTAGCTTCGTCAATCCTTCATTTAGCTACCAATCCATTCATGTGATGCCATTAAGCCCCTCATAAACAGCCAAGTACTTAGTAATACACTGCAGGAGCTCAGGTTTGAATCCTATAGTGGCGCACACTGCCACTGTATTTATGCTGCACCACTATGAGAATCACTGCAGCCCAAAACGAACATTTATTTCCAACACGACCAACTGAGGAGCTGAAGACAACATGGTTGTACTAAAATGGAACGCAATAACAATGGCCAATCTCAATGATTTCAAACCTCTCTTAAACAAACCTTGCTCTACATCACACATTTAATGATATGACAAGATCCTAATTAACTCATATGTCCACAGCACCATTTTGAGCAAGTGTGTTAGGTTGATTTTGACTGTAGCCGTCATAAAAGGCCCCACAAGCCTTTACTGCAGCTCAGTACCCACATTCAGCTCAGACCTAGCAACTGCTCTGTTACATCTGATCCACTCTGGAAAACGTAAAATAACCTCTGTTACTGGAGGATAAAGATGGCAGCTTGCAGGAGGTGCAGGGAAGGAGAACCCACTGCCCTCAGCTGAGCTGCCTGCCTGATCCCAGGCAGTTGCCTGCGACTGAAGCTGTGCACTAAGTGGCTTTCCACATTTCAGGAACCCAGACAAAAGATGCTATTAATGGCATTTGGGGCTGGAGGGGGGAAATCCTTGAATGTAAAGTTTCAAGTCACTGCACATTGATGAAGTGGAGTAAATTGTAAGAAAAAGTTGCCCACAGTAAAGGATTTTGTGAAAGGAAACTCCACAGCTTGCTAGTATCACAAGCACCCTAGGAATCTGGAGAATGAGACGGGAGAAGCTGTGGGGAGACTGAAGTTAAAAACTGCACACTGCAATGTCATTTTCCTGTAAATTCCTCTATTCCATTGCATACACCAACTTGACATCAAACTGTCCCATTTACTGACAGCTTTCAGCTGAGATCTAGTTCCCAAAGTATTTTTTTTTATAAAAACGTAAATACTAATATTCATCGCTCTTAACCAGGATATATAACAATGTCAGGAAATCATCTGTTCAAGTTATATCAAAAAGCCTTTGGGGATTAGTTCATCTCTTTTGTATGCTGCAGAAAACACTCACTTGTAAACAATTAAATCATCATTTGAAATCTGTCTACACTTTTAGCATCTCTGAATGCAGCGTGAAAAACCATATAAACAAGTACCTTATTGTTGCATCTAGAACCCAGTGCTGAAAAGGTTTTCCTGCACAGTATCTTGTTTGGTGGAGGCTGAAGGCTGAATTTACAGGCCAATACAGGCTCTCTGTAAAACCTGTAATAGAACATCTAAATAAATGCAGTAGCTGTTTAAGGAGACCAGAGTTAGACTATTGTCAGGTTGTGCTGAGAGCAGAACACATGCTGTGAGTTACATCAACGTATTTTGGCACAGAGGCATTTAACCTCCACGTAACAGAGTCATGGCAGATAGAAAAACAGGCATTTAATTTAGCTATAAAGGCTCAGCCTTTGGCCTGAATCTACAGTAATCAAACTTCAGTAGCTTGATAAACGTTTTGCCTAATTGATTTTAATCACTGCAGCCATATCCTTTTTATAATATAAAATTGCTGACCCAGTCCAGAAAACAAAACAAACGAAAGCAAAGTTAAATCTCCTTATGGAAGAAGCCAAGCAGGTCCTTGTGACACTACAACTTCCTTTCAGTTAGTGGAAGAAAACACACGGCATTCATAAGAGCACACAGAGAGAGGGGATGCGGACAGCACATCATTGTTCCAGAGAGGAACTCCTCCATAACCAAGAAATCTGCTGAGATGGGATCACTGATTGTGGAGGCATAGAGCCCTCATTTCTCTGGCACTCAGGATGCCTTGGGCCACAAAAATGGGTCCTGAGCACTTTCTGCCAGAAGACAGTGCCGATATCTTGGACAGGGAGTTACTATGGTGGAAATTAAAAATATGACAAGACAGGAATGACTTTCACCAATTTCAAGGGTGTTTCCCAACATCTTGAGCCCTCAGCTGCACAGAAAACTCACCTGGAACTAAAGGCAGAATGGATGAACCCAGTTCATCCCAAACTCCCAGAGGAGAGGTTTGGGTTTATTGTTTGTTTCTTCACAATTGTTTGGTTTGGGGTTTTTTCGTGGGCTCTTGCTTGTTTTGGCTTATTTGACCAAAACTGAGGAGTACATAATCAGTTTCTGAATGAACATCAATAAATCAACATGGGAAATGTAACTGGGTGAAAAGGCAGGCAGGTCTTCAATCAACTGTAAGGAAAGTTCCTACTCTGCTGAACAAAACCACACTCTGAGAAAGATAAATACAAGGCCTTAGTTTAAAAAAAAAAAAAATATTCGCTTACATGTACAGAACTCTTTCTTGAAGATACATCACGACTAAAGATAAATAAACACTGTTGCTCTGTCAGAGGCAGATAATTTACTGAACATTACATTGCTAATGGCAATTTTATACAAGACACAAGTGTTTCAGACACAAAAAATCTTATGAAGGTGTTTCTCATTCTAACAATTCTGCAACTGACAGGTGACTGCTGGGCTGCAGATAGGAAATTCAGTTTTATCTAAGAGGAAACACACCTCAATTTATTTTTTCGGTAGCTTCCGAGAGGAACAATTCCTTTAAGTAAAGTCAACGCATATCAACCACCTCTCAAACTATAAATAAGAAGATGCCTGTATTTGAAAAATAGTACAGTCTTGCAACATTATGTCTACCCTAATTATATTTTTAGAGAGGTAACAAGTTTTAAAATAAAAAATTTCTGCAGTAAAATCTGTCAGTGTTATCAACAGCGTTCAGTTCTTTCTAAGACAATAGCTTTATTTGTGTTAAAAAGACTGCTACTAAACTTCTAAAAAAAAAGCATTTAATGTATTTGTACTATTTTGGTTGAAAATAAACTGAAAAATTCAGGGGACACAAACATAAGTCTTCCTGAATATCAGCTAACACTGATTCTGCCCTATCATGCGTGTGTGCATGAGCTGACAATGCTCATGCCTATCACGTATCATATCAGGATTTGACTGTGGGTATGTTTTTTATTTGAACTGAAAAAGAGAAGATCTGATTTTGGAAAGGGTTTAAGGGGTAGTTTTGTAATGAAAGGATCATCAAAAAAGCAGTCACTGGCTTTTTAAACAGATGTCTTTGAAAGCAACCAAGCACATCCTCTCCATTCATTCCTTAATGGCCAGCAGAAAGCCTGTCCCACCTGGAATAGAGCTCATATTATCTGCATACAGGGCTTTCTCAGTAAGCAAAAAATGCCATTGTTCTAAGCTAAGCAGAAATTTAATTAATGCACAGCCCTTTAGATCTGTTTTAATGGACTGAAGGTTAAGAAACTTCATGACCTTCTTCAATATGTGCTAATCAGGATCTTTAAATAGTAATGGATGGGCCTTATCCTCAAGTTTTGCTAAAAAAGACAGCTCATTTCCGAAAAAGGAAGCAAGGAAATGAGCCTCTGACTTTTTGATTGCTAGCTGAGGAAAAGTGATACATAAAGCCCTAAAAAGGAGGAGCTACAGTGTTGAAATGAGATGACTCAGAGTACTGTAATTAAGAGCAAAAACCTGCAGACAGCCCTCAGGAGGACAGGAACAGAGGCCACGGTGGTCTGGCTCGCATCAACCCTGGCCATGACTTTCTGGAAGTAATGAAAGATCCAGATGAAGAGATCACTGATGGAGAGATAAAAATACCATAAAGGTTTAAAACATGTAATTAATAAGTACTTCTCTGCAGCAAAAAGGAAGCATTACTCTCCATGAACACTGAACTCATTCATTCAAACACTGATGTGCTCTGCACTATCCCGATACAGCCAAAATGCCTCTTTCCTATTGAGAGGTTTTCATCCTTCACTCCCTTATACCCACAGATATGAAATCTCCATTTCAGAGCACTACTCTGCAGTAAGTGACCATTCCACTTGTCCACACCCTCCCCATGGGGAGACACACTGCAGTGTTTTTTTTACCAATGTTCTCACAAAACTTCAAATGGACTGGATTATTTTCCTTCCTACTCTGTGTCGCAACAGCTTTGAAAACCTTTCTGTGAATTTACCAGAACAAGTCCTTTATGCTTCATGCTAAGGATGTAAGAAACTACCCTAAATTCTCATAAAAAAATAAAAATGAAATTTTAAGAGAGACCTCTACATTCAATAATGTGAGTTGATCACCTTGTCAGAAGCCAAAAAAGTGTATTTTGTAAAATGCTTAACACTTTATAAATCCCTTTAACTACTCAGTAACTTCGCTTTTTTCATTAACTTCTCCAAAATCCACTTTCTTACTGCATGGGATGTAAGATCAATTAGAATGCTCTTCCCTTTCACATGTACATCCTGGGCAGAAAACAATGCTATATAAATCAGACTTTTACTGAACGGAGAGATGATGATATCACTTTACAGCAATCCACTACAAACTAATTCCTTCCAATTTAAAGCCAAGTATCTCAGCTGATGGTGTCTAAGGAAAAGAAAAAGTATGAGGCAATGAATAAACCTGAATGGCAATTCTGCTCGCTGCTGAACAGGTCTTGGAGGCAAATCCTTTGGTCCTGCACAATCAGTCCTTGTTAATGGAAAGGCAGAGAGCTCGGACGAAATCAAACACTCACACTGTGCAGGGCATCACAAGTAAATCAGGCAAACTACCAGGGGCTCCTAACTTGTTATTTCCCCCGAGAGACAAATTTTCTTTGGGCAGCAGCAAGGCAGGTGGGTGTCTTTCCCAAGGGCCCTGCAGCCAAGTTTACAATTTGGTGAAAGAAGGCCATTGAGTGTAGCTGCCAGCAGCATCCAGGGAAGCAGGGCACAGAGACAGGGCTCCCTGTCAGGCTGCTCTCACCTGGAACACCAGGGGGACACTTAACACTTGGGATTATTACACACGAGTCAGCCAAATTAAACGAATCATGATTATGAGGTTTTAAAAGCAGTTATGAAGTTACAGGGCCTTTTGCTTTTCTTTTTCTTGGATAAAAAAAATAAAATAATCATTTGACTAAACCCCACACAGTAACGCCTCTGGGGCAAAGAAAACTGGGATTGACTCGAAATTAGCAGTTACCCAGAGAGCCAACCCTCAAAATGGACCTGAGACACAGCTAATGTGAGACACTAGCTGAACATTGCCACACTGTCTGTCTCTCTGTTTACACATCATTTTGTCTGTAGGTCCTGCACAATACTAGCCAAAATTTTGGTTTTTTCACTACATGAAACAGTGGAGGTATTTGCTTTTCAATTTTTAGGAGGCCACTAACAGTTTTAGTGTAACCATTTTGAATAGTATTTTTCAAATTCTTTGTAATGGACACACAGACACAAATATCGAAATTCACAACAAAAACAGATGCATAATACAATTACAAACAATTCAATAATTCAATCACAGTAATAAGTTAGAAAATTCTGTCTGACATGCAAGACATTGCTAAAAACATACATCAGGTAAGGGATTGAAGTAGAACCACAGCTCAAAGAGGAGCTATTGGCCAATTATTCCTGCATCAAGACTGAAGTGCATAAGAGCAGTGGAAAGGTACCAAACCAGTTCAGGGCACAGGAGTGCAGAGAGCAAAATCCTGCACCAATACGGAAGCACACGGTGCAATGAAGGGAAGGAGAGATATTCTGCACTGCTCGGCTCCCAAAGGACCAGAGGCAAGGCCAGTCCAATCAGCAGAACAAGAGTTACCCCATCCTGCTTGGTCCAGGGCTTAAAATATAAACAAATACAAAACAGAAAACAGTGGTGTTGGGCAAGCAGCCTAATTTACAAGTCTTTTTTACTGTCAGGTGTGAATATCAGCACAAGCATGAGTCTGAAGTATACCATCAGAGATTATTCCGAAAGTGATAAAAAGATCCCCGGCTAAAAAGAAGCAAAGCCTTCCTACACCTTTATATGTAATGCAAAAGCTCTTAGCTTTGCTTCATACAAAAATAGCAGAGCTCAGTTGATCACTCACAGACTATCAATTAGCATGTTCTTATTCATAACCTCCCAACAACCACCAACAGCTGGGAGCCAGTGGTATCACTTGTCACAGATGATCTGGCACACCATGGCCACCTTAACTATGAAGCCAGCTCAGGGTTATACAGAGGCTCCTTAAAATATTCGATACACTACTATTAAAAATTGTGGCCAAGAGCAATTTGAATTGTGTAGAGTACAAAATCCCAACAACAGCATGCCCACGTATCAGTAAATAACAAGGACAAGCAACTTATTAATAACTTAAACCAACCTACACAGTGCTTAGCAGGAGAGGACTTGTTTGGGATTTCTGCAGGGTGTATTTAAGTGTTTCTGCCTGACGTAGCTTTTATGTCAGGGAGGTAACACAGCAGAGCTCACTGAGCTTAATTTATGCTCACTATGCAAACCACAGCCAGCTGTGAATTTAGTAAAATCCTTATTGCAATAACCATATCACTTCAAGCATGAAAGTCGTACTTCCACTTTCAGGCTTAGTCATCTGATCTTAAAAAAAGGAGGGGACGGTTAAGATAATCGTGTTTATAATGTTTAGGGGATAAAGTAGAAAACGTGAGGAACTGAGTTGCTCCTACAAATCAGACCTGCTCCTCTTTGCACTGTCTCAAGCAGCCTCTCCTGTGGAAGAGCCCAAGCCATGGGCTGGGACACCAGGCCTGGCAACCCAGAGAAACATGACTGGGTCTTGGTAAAGATCAATGATGCATGCACACACACAAATGTAACTCTGACCTTGTTCAAACTCTTGGACACACCCTTCCATCACCATTTTAGAGCCAGCTTTCCATTCACTTGACAAATAATTGGGAATTTTTCTGAGACTACCTGCAATGGCTAAAGGTAGTATTATCTGTGGATAATATAGAGAGATACATCTTCTTTGATGAAAAGAAAACATGGATCCAGACAAATGAGAGCAGACTCAGGCAGCCAAGAGATGAGGTCTTGATTTCTTATTGTAGACCTGCCACCAGCCCTTTGTGAAGCCTCAGGCATACCTTTCATTTCCTCATCAGATGTGGCAGCATATTCATACACATTTACAAGGCATTACACTTGTACCGAGGTCAAAGAAAATCGGGAATCTTTTTACCAGATCATTTTACAAATTCCCAGCATTACTGTGAAGTGGATTACTCTAAACTAATCCAATCTAAAACAATTTGATGGGAAAAAAGCCCTCAGATATTTCAAATTCATACTATAGCCCAACCTCAGCAAAATATGATGGGGGTACCTCCTTTGCCTGAGGGCTCTCATTCAGAGTTCAAAGGCTTACCACAAAAACAGGTGTGACAGCATTTCAAAAATGACTGCAACCCCATCTTCTTGTCAAGTTGCAATCTGTAGTTTGCAACAGAGCAACTCAAATGACAAAAATTACTTTTGTGATAATCTCTGCATTTATCTTCTTTTTCAAAATCATACAATATGGCTTTACCCTAAAGGAATGACACCTGAAATGAATATAATCATAACTCCTTATTGGCCTATTAAATCAAAACCATAGGGAGATAAAAGTTAGCAATAAAAAAATTAACTTAATTCCTACCTAAAGTTGGGTAGAAAATTCACTGTATAATTTGAAGTCAGTTTTCAGCCAGCCCTTGCTCTCTGCCTCAGCAAACTGCATCCTATTGGAACAAGGCTGTGGAAGGAAACAAAGCACTGCTGCCCCTCAGACACAGGGCACTACAACCAATCCCAAACCACATAAATCAGGCACTATCCCCATGCACAGCAGCACATTATGAGTAAAAAATGCAACAGATCAGTGTTTCTGTTGTTTTTTTATACACTGTGCTTGTAGAATGGAGCAATAAAACTTCTTCCAGGTAATGCTAGCAGGCCACTAAGTGGGAAAATGCATGTGAGGAACAAGGGCATCCCCACATAATGGAAGTGGGAGGCAAAGGTGATCCCAGTGAAGGGATCTGTCCCAATGAAGGACACACAGTTGAGGTTTTCAAAAGGAGCCAACTTCACTCAAAACTAATGGCATCTGTATGCCTAAGTGTCAAACACTCTTCAAAATGACAAGTGTTAACAAATATTCAACTGGGACTTAACTAAGAAGTGGCAAATGCCCTCTGGATGGTGCCAGAGATCTGCACTCTTTACTTAAGTTCTTGAAAAGTGTGGGTTGTTGTACCCATAATGAAGTGGGTTCCACATATGTACCCCAAAAATCCTAAAGCTCACTTTGGAAGCAGTCTACACTTTAAATCTTGGTAATGTTCAATCTGCCTGTCATCACATTTTTCACACAGAAAAATCAATGCAGACCAACAAGATGAGTGGAGAGAAAAAATAAAACATAGAGAAATACACTCTTTGCTTCTCACATGTAACATTGGCTCATCCCTATCAGCAAAAAGAGCTGAGATGTTCCTAATTGAGTATATGTAACCACTGACCTTTAAAAGAAAAAGTCACTACATTTCAGAAGACTCAAAGTTCCTGAAAAATAAATCTGTTCTGTCAACAGAGGACACATCATCACAACAAGCAGATATGTAATGCCATAGGCATCAGCAGCAGCAGAAGCAAATTGTTTTCAGCACTACACAAACTAGGCAGATTATCTGAGCAATTATTTATGCAAAGCTGTGAGGTGCTGAATGTACACCATGGATGATGTGCTGAGCTGGCCAACTTCAGCCACTACAGGAATGTAAACCAGCCCTCAGCACAACCCAACACACCGAGCAACCCTGGGCACAGCTCAGCCATTTCAGAGGGAATTGCGGAATTCCAGGGGCTGCAGGGGCCGAGCTGCCCCAATTTTAGCAGGAATTCCGGGATTCCAGGGGCTTCAGGGGCACAGCTCCACCAATTTCAGAGGGAATTGAAGGATCCCAGGGGCTACAGGGGCAGAATGCTCTGAGCTCTCCTGGATCCCTCCCTTCTCCAGGCTGATCCCTGACACCAACTGGGTCACCCTCCCAAAGCCACCCTTCCCCGTTTCCTCACCCCAGGACACCTCAAAACCAACATTCACCCATGCCAGGAGCCGCTGCCACCCCAAGGACCTCAAATCCACAATCTCACATCCCCACTTTGCCTCCCGCATCCCCGGGAAGGGGCGTCCTGCCCTGCTCCTCCGAGAGCAGGTGACGAGAGCGCACCTTCCTTCCCTCTAATTTATTAATTAATTGAATTTCGGGGGGAAGCGAAATATCCCGTTAATCCCACAAAAAAGCATCGCCCCATAGTTAGGCACGGTTTGGAAAGGGCAAGAGGACTATTTCAGAGCGCTCAAGGAGGGGAGAGAGAGAGGGATTTGGTGCGCCGAGGGTGCCCGAGGAGCTCGAAGGATCCCGCGGAGCCGCCGGGGCTGCGCAGGAATTAAAGATTTATCCAAACGAAAGCAAATAGGGTGTTAACACACAGCATGTGAGAGCGAGCGGTTTCCGTGGCACGACGACATGGAGGCGAACACGCGGCGCTCCGTGGTTTTCGGCGGAGCCGGGGCGGCCCTCGGAGCTCCGGCCCTGCCGGGGATGCCCGGTTTGGGTTGGGGATGGAGCTGGGTGAGCGCCCGGGGTGCCCGCGGTGGTGGTTCCATCCCTTTGGCGCCCGTTTATCCGGGAAAAAAAATGGATTAAAATGCGATTTATGCCGTGAAGGGGAGATGGACGGTGCCCAGATTTGCTTTAGGAATTCCATCCCGAAGCTCGGGAACGGCGATGGGCAAATTCCCAACGCGGGGAATGAACGGGTTTGGGTGGATCCAGTTTGGACCCTCCCAGCTCACCCATCGCTCGGAGCCGCTCCCTGCCCGTGCCCACCCGCAGCACGGGATGTTCCCTGCACCGCTCGAGGGATGAGGAGAAATCTCCAGCTGCCCCTTTGCCACCCTCATCCCAGACAGCTCCTAAGGAATTTCGCCGGGTGCCAAGGGAAATCATGGCACCGAGAGAGGTTGTCGGAATCAGAGCGAAACTATACAACTCGCCGGGAAGCAGCCTGGCATGCCACAGCCCGGATAACCCGGTGGGAGCTGTTTGGATAGGAGAATGATCCAGCCGCCCCGGGTGGAAAGAAATGGGAGCAGAGGGAAAAGGGGTTTGCACAATGAAACACAAACTCAATCTCCAAAAAACCTTCCAAGCAGGGCAGCTGGCTGGGCAGGGAGGTGAGAAGGGAACCCAGAACTCTGGGAAATGTCATCGCAGCTGTCCCGAGGGTCCAGCTCACGTCCCACCGGCGCACGAGTCGGAGGTGGAAGCGCCGCCAGCACCAGCTGAGAGTTGAGACCAATCTGGGCTTTTTTCCCTTGGCTTGTCCCCAGTACTAAAAAGTTTCTATAACAGGCACCGACTTCGCAATTCTGCTGCTGCTGCCTCGCCAGAGAGAAATTCCAAAAATTCCAGCCACGACGAGAGATTGTAGCCACCACGACTGGTTTGCATCTGGGAAGGGCACTTTCACCTAGCGCCTACGCACTAAACACGGGCAAAAATAAATAAATAAAAAAAAAAAAAAAAAAAATCAGGTCGCATACCCTGATACCGCAGGACTTGCCCAAGGGGACAAGTGGCACCGGCTGAAGGTTTGACCCAACTCTCCCAGGCCTGGCTCCCCCCCCGGCTCCCTCTGCCGAAGGGAACTTCATTGAATTTCCAACTGCAACTCTCCCCGTCCCTCTGCGCTCCCTTGGGGCTCGCTCACCGGCCAAATATTTATGGAGCCCCGATGTCCTAATGAGGATTGATTCATCCAGGCTTGTTCAGGGGTGTGTGTGAAAGGTCTGTTCCCAGATTAAGGGCTCGGGGTGCGCTCGGGAATGGATTATTTGCTCTGGAAGAACGGTTTGTTTTCCCTCGTGGAGGATTCGGGCAGCTCTGCGCAATCAGGAGATCTGCAATGGGGGTGTCACACACCCCGCACAACCGGGCAGAAAGTGGGGTAAACATTGCAAAGGGTTCTTGGGGCTGGAAATGGGGTGATTGAGGCCCCGGAGTGCTTTTGGGGAGAGAGAGGGATGCAACAGGCGTGGTTACCTCGCTAACGAAGGACAAACCCGCTGCAGGTCAGGCTTTGGGCTCCCCAAATGGAGTTTCACCTAAATCTCCCTCCATCATCAATCACAGCGGGGAATACATCAGGGAATGCGGAAAAAGTGCACCAGAATTTCCAGGAGGGAACCAGCCAAACCCCGAGAACTCCACGCTCCGGCCTCACAGCTCCGCTCACACGCCTCCCAAACCCTTTTCCCCGGGAGTGTTTTTCGCAACGACTTAGAAGTAATAGACCGCTCTCGTCCCCGGCGCGGGGACACCGCGGCCGGCACGCTCCGCAGGCAGGGCGCGCCGGGATGGACCTCGGGAAGCCGACACATTTCCAACGACGTATGAGAGGAGGAGGAGGCAGGCGAGCGAGCCGCGGTGCCAGTAGCGCAGCCTTCCAGCCCAATTACTATCACGCGGGGGGACACATGGATTGGTGACATTTGACATTTTCCACACAATATTTTGATGCAAAATGGCACCTCCGTCACAAATTATTTTCCAAAACTTGGCTTGGGTTCTGGTGGTTGTTATATATATTTTTTTATATTTAAAATTAAAATTTTTTTTTTTTCATAAGAGAAAAAAAAAAAAAATTAAACAAGGGTTGAACAGGGGGTGGCTTTGCAGGCGAGCAAAGGGAAGAGGCAGCGCGTCCCCTCCGTGAGAAAAGAGGTGGCTGTGGGAAAACAAAGGGGAAAAGCGCCCCCAAAATTCCAGGCTTTGCTCCCACGCACCGCACGGCCCTCGCGGGACCCTCAAAAAGCTTTCCCTGCTCCATCAAACATCAAATATACGAGACTGCCGCAGCATCGAGAGCTGGCGAAAAGCAAAAAAACAGAAACCAACACAATCCTGCAAACCAGGGGTTCCTCAGCTGCTGGAATCGCTGAACTCGGTGCTACCAGACACCTCGGCGAAGCTGAAATGACTTTAAATGCCTAAACATTTTAAAACAAACCCTGGAACAATTCAGCTCCGACAGACAATCCATACGCAAAACGAATTTCTCATCACTAACCTCGACAAATCAATCATACTCTCAAAAAGAAAAAAAAAATCCATTTTTACGGTTTCCAGAGCTGTTTTACGCCTCATTACCTGCACACTGTGAGTGATGTCTGTCGGTCCTAGAGCTGTAAATACCTTAAATCATGCTTCATTAAGAATATCTCTGGTGCTATTAAAGAGCTATAATAGACAACGAGTTAACAGATGATTAAATATGAACTCCATTTGTGTCACTCACCGCGGGCAGGAAGAGGCTTTAAGTTTTTTAAACTCGCTCTCATTATCTGGGGAAGCGGCGGGAGATGGAGGGGGATGGAGGAGGGTGCTAAAAAAAAAAGCGAAACTGGGATGAGGATGGTGAAGAATCGAAGTGGGAGGGATGGAGCGGGGATCGGAAGATGGAGAAAGATGGTGGCGTGGAAAAGGAGGATCGGAGGGAGGGATGGGAATGGAGATAAGGAGATGGGAATCTGGAGGAATGGGAAATGAGAAAGAAATTGAGAAATGATTGGAGGATGGGAATGGAGGGTGGGAACGGAGATGGAGGGATGGGAATGGAAAATGGGAATGAGGGATGGGAATGGAGGATGGGAGGAAGGAGGATGGGAATGGAGAGATGATGGAGAAGATGGAGGAAATGGAATGGGAAAGGGAATGGGAATGGAGGGATGGGAATGGAGATGGATGGGAATGGGAATGGGAATGAGAGGCGGAGGGAATGGAGGGATGGGAAATGAGGGAGGGAATGGGGATGGAAATGGAGTGGAGGTGGGGATGGAGAATAAAGAAAGAAAAGAAATGGGATAGGGGGGATGGGAATGAATGGAATAATGGAGGGATGGGAAATGAGAAATGGGAATGGAGGGATGAGGAATGGAGATGGAATGGGATATGGAGGCGATTGGGATGGGAGGGAAATGGGATGGAATGGATGGATGAAATGGAGGAGAATTGGAGGGATGGATGGAGGGATGGGAATGGAGAATGGAGTGGATGGGAATGGTGGAATGGAATGGAAAGGTGATGAATGGGAAATGCGGAATGGAATGAGATGGAGATGAATGGAGGAATGGATGGAAGGAATGAGAATGGGAAGAATGGAGTGGAGGGATGGAATGGAGATGGAATGGGGATGGGAATGGAGAATGGAAATTGGAGGATGGAAAATGGAGGGACTGGGAATGAGGGAGGAATGGGACAGGAAGGACATAGGAAGCATGGAGGGATGGAAATGGATGGGACATTGGAAGGAGGGACTGGGAATGGAGGGATCGGAATGAGGGATGGGAAATGGAGAAATGTGGAATGGAAAGATGGGATAGGAACTGGATGATGGAATGGGAACGGAGGATGGAATGGGAGGGATGGGAAAGGAAGATAGGGATGGGATGGAAGTGGGATGGGAATGGAGATGGAGGGGAAAAGGAGGAAAGGAGATGTGGGAAAAGAAGAGGAGGAGATGGAGGAGGAGAAGGAAGAGAAGGAAAAGAAAGAAAAGAAAAAAAAAAAAAAAAGGGAATTTTGGGGGAAGAAAATAATGGAAGGATGGGAAATGGAGGAACTGGGAATGAGATGGAGGGATGGGAAAAAAAATCCGGAGGGAATAAAAGTGAATGGAGTAAAAGGGAATTGGAGGGTGGCGAAGAGGAGA
>VKON01003247.1:0-15304 GCA_009741485.1 Malurus cyaneus samueli | reverse complement strand
CCCTTTTGGGGCCTGAAGGGGCTCCAGGAGAGCTGAGAGACTGGGACAAGGGATGGAGGACAGGGCACAGGGAATGGGTCACACTGCAGAGGGCAGGGATGGATGGGATTTGGGAAGGAATTCGTGGCTGGGAGGTGGGAGGGGCTGGGATGGAATTCCCGAGGAGCTCCGGATCCTGGGGTGCAAGCCGGGCTGAGCACCCTGGACAGCGGAAGTGCCCTGAGGTGGTGAACTGGTGGGTTTAAACCCCTTCCCACCCAAACCATTCCACTATTCCGTGACACTGGTCAGCCACACCGTGTCCAACGGGATCCTGCACCCCAGCAGGGCCGAGCAGGAATGGGTGACAAAGCTTTGGGGTTTTTCATTCCCCCAAATTTTCATCTGCAGCAGCCCAAAGCGGCTTTGCTCTCCCCTCTCCCCCTCCCTTCCCTTTGCACACCAAGACGCCGCCTGTTCCTGCGCACCGGAGGAATTTTCTGATCTAAAGCCACTTTCCTCCTCTCCCAAAATCCCCGGGGCTGGCTCCTGCTCGTAAAGCCGAGCAGCTCCCGTGTCACTCGGGCCTGGCTCCCGTCTGCAGCCCTGACAGCAGCTAATGCTGTTAGCCTGTGTCGAGGAGGGATTTCGGCATTAAAAACCCCGAAAATCGCCACACTGGGGCTGCCGTGCCGCTCGCAAGGAGTTCAAAAACACCTCCCGCGTGTTTGGGGTGCTCGGCACCACGTGGGGACATTTCGGGGGGATTTTGGGGTGGGGCCGGGGGTTGGTGCAGCCTCGGGAGCAGCGCGGGATGAGCAGCCGGGATTAACGCGGCTCGGGGAGGGCTTTGCTATCTTTAGGTGGAAGGTGAGGTCCACAATTTCAGTGGGAATTGAAGGATCCCAGGGGCTGCAGGGGCAGAGTTCCACAATTTCAGCCGGAATTGCGAGATTCCAGCTCAGCTGGTGACAGCCCAGCCCCCGGGGCGGCCGGAGCAGAGAGTGGCACCAACACCTGCAGCTTTTATTGGGATACAGATCCCTTAATCCGGGCGCTCGCAGGATAAGCTGGGCTCGAGGTCCCGCCAAATCCCTGCAGATCAGCAGGTTTTCCCTCCCCTGACTCCTCCAGAGGTCACTTCCAGCCCAGCTCCGTCCTCGGCAGATCAAAATATCCGCGTGGGCTCGGTGCTGGTGGCACCTTTGGGTGCTGGGCGCCCTCAGTGGGGGTTTCCTGGGGGCTGAACCGGTATTATCCATAAATCCCAGCTGGTTTTGCCCAATCCCACCACCCAGGAGTGGCACCTGACCCCCAGGTGCTGCTTCTTGCAGCATCCTGGGAACATCTTTCGGTCATTTTGGGATGTTTGGGGTAGAGTTGGGCTCCTCACATCCATCCCCATGAGGATGGGGCACCCAGCTCGTCCCCAGCGAACCCCGGATCCCAAAAACACTGCAGCGGCTGCAGTTGGGGCTGATTCTGCACCTCAGTGGTTAAAAATGGCTGGAAACAGGGAGTTCTCCTCGGTGCCATTACTTTGGAGGAGGCAGAACCCACATTTTTCCTTCTCTGGAAAGATTTGGGATCAAATCACCCTGAGCGGGTTTGCGGCCTCTCCTGGCACCCGTTGCTCTCTCACATTTGGGTGACACAACCCTCAAAGCGCACCTGAGTGGGAAAGAGTGGAAAAACGCGGATTTTGGGGGGTTTTTGGCATCACCCCGCGCTCACATCCCTCCTCTCCTCTCTTGCAGAACAAGAAATACATCCTGGTGATGGTGGACGCCGACGCTCCCAACAGAGCCAACCCCCGGCACCGCTTCTGGAGGCACTGGTTGGTCACCAACATCATGGTGAGTCCCCTCTGGTGTCCATCCGTGGGGTCATTCCCAAAAATCCGCGCATAAATCCCATTTTAATCAATTCCCGCGGGACGCGAAGTCGCCGCGGTGAAATCCCGGAGTTCGAGCGTTTGCCAGAAAAAATGTAAATGGTGCCGGGCGTGTAGGTAGGGAAGAGCTTCCTCAGGCTATATAGAGCCAGCCTGGTACAAAAATATTGCTGCTTGGGGTTTTTTTTTCGGGTTTTTTTTTTCCCCCTCCTTCTCCTAAGGAAATGGTGGAGGGAAAAAAAAAAAAAAATTTTTTTTCCCCAACTTTTTTTTTTTTGGGGGCCCACTTCCAAACTCCCCACCACCGTTTTTCTCTGTGGAGACAGCGCGTCCTTCCAAACAGCTCCTGCTGCCGGTTGGGTTTTGTGGTTAAAAAAAAAAAAAAGTGGAATTTGGTGATAATCTAAATTCCCTTTCTGGTTTTGAATCGTTTGAGGGTATAAATGGATTTATTTCAGTGAGAAAATAGGGGAGAAAAACAGGGTTTGGGATGAATTGTGGCGTTTCCCAGATTTGTGTCCATGGGATGAGCGCTTCCCCCTGTCCCGGGTGCGTCGTGGCTTTGGTCCCAGAAATATTTTGGAAAAGCAGTTTGTTCCCCTCATGCTTGTTTTTATCTCTTAAAAAAACCCGAGATGTTGCAGCCCTGAATCAATCTAACTGATAATCTGGGTACTAAAGCCTAATTAAGATATCAATTAATTTGCAGCGTGCATTTAACAAGAAATACCGCGTCGTTCTCTTCTATTATTCTCTGAAATTACTGCTGAGGGCTCTTTGTACAGATACCTTAATTAGACTTTTTATTGTTAATGGGCATATTAAGCAAATTAAAACGGGATATTAATACTTTCCATGAATTCCATAATTGGCTGAAAAATAGGAAGCGTTGGGAATAATTGCGGGAATTTGTGTACAGGGCTTGGGGTTGGGGTGGTTTTTTTTGCGTTGTTTTGTGTTTTAATCCTTCACAGAAACCCTTCTGCATTTCTAACAACAGGGTCCCGAAAGTCTCTCATTAATTTTAATATTTACCAAACGCAAAAGAGCCCAAGCTCCTGTGTTTCCTTCTGTACACAGATCCTTCGGAGCAGTTTCCTCTTGCTAATTATTGTGGTTTTCCTTTTTTTTTTATTTTATTTTTTTAATTTTTTGGGAAAGTATAAAATCCTTTAAGCAAAGAAGGGAAATGTGGGATTCAAACCTCCAGCAGGAATGGAAGGTGGTTTTTTTTTTATATTTTTTTTTCCCTGGAGTTTGGGAGATGCAGTTCGTGATCTGTGAGGTCAAAAATTCCGTGTCAGGCCGTGCAGGAGGGGCGGGAAAAAGGAGATTTTGGGGACGGGAAAGGGTTTTCCCCATCTGCCAAGGATGGGGCTGATCCCAGCCCCAACTCTTCCTCGAGCTTTCTCACCACGAGATAAATACATTTATAAAAATAAACACACAAATCCGAGCAGGGATTTGGCCTCGATGCCCCTGATGGTCCCTTCCAACGTGAGCTACTCACTGATTCCATGCGATTTTCTATATAAAACGTATATATTGATATGATCCCTATAATGATGGGATAAATATATCCCATCCATCTCCCGTGGGTGTGTGTATGTGTATCTCTCCTCTACACACACACAGAAACGCGCATAAATCCCCCAAATCCCATCAAGCACCAAAAAATCGGCCTCATCCCAGCCAGGACGTGGCGACAAAACCACCTCGGGTGGCCGGGGGTGCACTGGGGGGGTCCTGGGGTTGGAGATTTCCCTCTCCCCCGGCCCCAAAGGCGGGCGGGGAGCCGGCGGGCTCAGCCACATGGTGTCTCGTTGAGATGCAGATCTTTGGGGGGATCTGGGAGTCTTGGCTCCGCCGAGCTTCAGCTGACAGGCTTATTTGCACACTGGCTCGAAAATAACCGTGTAGGCTTTACACGACACCTTCTGTTGCTTTGGTGCCGAGAGGGGCTCGCAAGTGCCTTCCTCCGGCAGGGACGGGGCGGCCGGTGCGGCAGTGGGGGGCTGGCGGAGCCCCCGCGCCCGCCGGTGCCCCGGAGTCACCCCAGTGTCACCCAGCGTCACCCCGGGATCGTCCGGCAGTGCTTGGGTGTCATCGCAGCATCCTTTGGGTACCACCCCAGCATCCCTTGGGTACCACCCAGCATCCCTTGGGTACCACCCCAGCATCCCTTGGGTATCACCCAGCATCACCCCAGCATAATCCAGAATCACTTGGGTACCACCCAGCATCCCTTGGTTATCACCCAGCATCCCTTGGGTACCACCCCAGCATCCCTTGGTACCCACATCACCAGCATCATCCAGATCTTCGTATCACCCAGCATCACCCCAGCATCATCCAGAATCACTTGGGTACCATCCCAGTATCCCTTGGTTATCACCCATCATCCCTTGGGTACCACCTCAGCATCCCTTGGGTGCCATCCCAGCATCACCCCAGCATCCTTTCGGTATCACCCAGCATCACCCCAGCATCCCTTGGTTATCACCCAGCATCCCTTGGGTACCATCCCAGCATCCCTTGAGTATCACCCAGCATCCCTTGGTTATCACCCAGCATCCCTTGGGTACCATCCCAGCATCCCTTGTGTATCACCCAGCATCACCCAGATCATCCAGCATCTCCCAGCATCCCTTGGGTATCACCCCAGTATCACCCAGCATTACCTGGGTATTGCCCTGGCTTTGCCCCAGCATCCCCCAGGAACTACTTGGGTATCATCCCGATATCCCTGGGGTACCACCCCAGCATCCCTCCGATATCCGTGGGGTACCACCCCAGCATCCCCCAATATCCCTGGGGTCCCACCACAGCCTCCCCACAGCATCCCTGGGGATCACCCCGATATCCCTGGGTATCACCCAGCATCCCCCCGCATCCTTGGGTACCACCCCAGCATCCCTTGGTATCACCATCCGATATCCCTGGGTCCCCCAGCATCCCCCTGATATCCCTGGGGTCCCACCCCTGCCTCCCCCAGCATCCCTCCAGCGTCACCCCGCCTTTGCCATCCCCCAGTTTGGAGGCACGCAGCTCCAGCAGCGCTAAATGCCACTCCTGGGTGCTGCAGTACTTTGGCACGCCACCAACTTTGGGGTTTGGCTCGGGATCCGCTCTCCCAGGTGGGTTTTCGGGATGGAACATCCCATCCCCTCGGCGCCGCTCGCCGTTCCTTATCAGCCGCTGCTCCGTCGCCGCTCCGATTGTCAAACACGAGAGATGCTTTCACTCCTGTTCAAAATAATTTAAATAAAAATGTTGCTACAAAGTGGAATAATATCTTTTGATGAATGTTTTTAAAGCCCTTTAGGTTTTCATGGTAATTTGCAGTGTAAAATTATTTAGAGATAAGAGCCAAATTAGCTCTTATAGGCGGAGGTCGATATGTCCCGTTATCCATGGAAGCAGTGTTTAAATATAATCAGCCTTTACTCTAATGCAGCATAATTGTTCATTTGAAATAGCTTTTTTTTTTTTTTTTCTCTCTCTCTCTCTCTCTTTTTTTTTTACTCCATTCAATGAGTCATTAAAATATTCAAAGGATAATGCAGTGAATTGGAAATGAATTTATCACATTATCCTGTGCATACTGTAGAGCATCAGGTAACCAGGCAGAGTCGGAACCGGTTTACAGAGAATTCCCGGTAAACAAGGTTTTCCATTTTGTATTTGGTGGGGAGAGAAAAAGAAGGGAGAAAATACTGCCCTTGGAACGGAAAGCTTTCCGTCTTTATTCCCCCTCCTCGGGGAGGAGGAAGGGGGAGGGCGAGAGCAGCGAATTTGTACTCCACTAAAGCCTCGCCGCTTTAACTTTATTTTTATCAAAATATGTTTGTAACAGAAAAGTCGTTATGGAAACGGGTTCTGCCAGCCGGGAGAAATCCTGCGCCAGGCTGGAACCGAGCGGGACCCGCCGGGCTCTGCTGCCGCTTGGATCATCCAAAATCCCCTTCCCAAGGCCGGGCCTTGGGGAAACTGAGGCACGGAGCTGCCGTGGTCAGGCCTGGGGTTGGATATGGGAAGCTCATCCAAGATTTTTTAAGTGGAAACGCTCCCATCCATCGCCCATCCCGGATTTTTTTCCCCCACTGCGGGCGCAGCTCCCGCTGCTCCAAACCCTCCCGTGGCTTTGCGGGGCTGAACGGGGATCCCAGAGATGGGGATTGGGACATTTGGGCACCGAGGGATGGTGACATCCCTGTCCCCAGAGGTCCTGGCAGCACCGCTGGCCTTCCCCCGCCGTGCCTTCCCCGGCGGTGGCCGCGTTTGTCGCCGCGCTCGGCGTCGCCGTTGATAAACAGGCTCCGGGTTGAAGTGTCACCATAGAAACAGGTGCTGTCTTAAGCAAACAAGGGCTTTATTAACCTTAAAAAATTATGGGGTTTCTGCACGAGGGAAGGATGGAAACGGAGCTGCGGGGGATAGGCAGGGCTCGCCCGTGCCCGTGGCTCTGTCCCCTGTCCCCTGTCCCCATCCCAAAGGGACGAGCGCTCTGCGGGAAACTTTTCCTCTGCAGCACACGGAGCGTGGCTCCAGCTCACCCAGAATGCCTGGATTTATTAAAAATCAGAGAGATGAGCTGTTAATTGCTGGCTGCTGCCATTCCTGCTCCTCGGCTGCTGGGTGAGGAGCTGTAGGGACACCTCGGGGACACTTTTGTAGAGCGTTCCGAATCCAGGTGCATTCAGCGCCCCAGCAGGAGCAAAACCTCATCAGGGCCAGGGGTGATTTTTAATCATTAATTGATGCTAGAGGGTAAAAACAATCAGGTTTTGGGTACTCTACAGACAGGAGGGCTCCATATTTTGGGAGATGCTGGGGGTTTTGGGGCAGCTCTCCTCACCTGGGCCATCCAAAATCCACAATTCCCACATTCCGTGGCGTTTTGGGATCGCTGATTCCCCCTCACCGGGAGGGAGAAGGGGCACACGTAGGAGTCGGTGCCCCGGTGTTGTTCCTCCTCGCTGGAGCCCTCTCGATTCCCCTTTTTTGGTGATGAAGCCGAGGGTTTGAAAGGGAAAGAACAGAGGGAAATGTTGGTTTAATTGATGACTTGGCTCCTTGGAATACTCAGTTCCCTGGTGTGATTTTCTGTCGCTGCTCGTTAATGAAGCCTTTATTAATAAAAAAAAAAAAATCAAAAAGAAACCCTAAGAAAAACAACAAAATAAGCAGAGAGGCTGCTGCTCAGGGAGAAGTTTTCTTTCCAAGATTTTACGGAAGGAATTCTTTCCCGTGAGGGTGCTGAGGTGCTGGGATGGAATTCCCAGAGGAGCTGTGGCTGCTCCTGGATCCCTGGAAATGTCCAAGGCCAGGTTGGACAGGGCTTGGAGCAGCCTGGGACAGTGAAAGGTGTGAATTAGGTGGAACTGGGTGAGGTTTAAAGGTCCCTTTCAACTCAAACCATCCAAAATTCTATTAATTCCTCACCCTGAAAAATGTGCAGAGGGAGGTTCTGTGCCTGAAAGGAGGCTGGGGACAGGCAGGGGTCGGTTTCTTCTCCCAGATAACAGTGACAAGACGAAAGTTGCGCCCGGAGAGGTTTAAGTTGGATATCGGGAAAATATCTCCGCTGGAAAAATTGTCCAGCATCGGCTGGACAGTGCTGGGGTCACTATTCCGGCAGGGATTTATAAACTGTGTGGATGCGACGCTTGGGGACACGATTTTTTGGTGGCCCTGGCAGCTCTGGAGGAAAGCTGGACTCTCACAGAGCTTTTCCAACCCAAACAATTCCGTGATTCCGTGGTTCTGTCCCTTTTGGGGTGCTCTGTCCGGGGGGAAGGTGCGTCCTGGGGTGCCAGAGGGTTGATCCCATCTCTGCATTCCCTCAAATCCCGGCATCGCCACCCCGTAGGCTCCCTGCTCGGCTTTCTGCTCCCCTGGAGGGTAATTAACGCTCCCAGGTAATTGCACTCCCGAAGTCTCCGGAGAGAGCAGCGCTGAGCAATTCCTGCTGAGAAAGCAGAGAAACACCCGGGGGAGCAGCGATGGGATCGGCCATCCCCCAGCCGGGATGCGGCGGAGACAGGGAGGGTGCGCCGGGTTGGCTGCGCCCTTTTGGGGGAGAAAAACCCAAAATCTCCTTTTTTCCTCCTCCACGTGCTCCGTGCTGCGGAGGGCAGGGACACGGGGTCACGGTTTTGCTCCCGGGAATGCCGTTCCCTCCTCCCAGCCCGCGGTGCCAGCGGAGCCCCAGTGATGTGAATTATAGGATTATTATATCATATATGGATTTATTAAAACGTGCGTTATAGGCTTATTATCATATATCCTATATGGGATTATTAAAATGTGAATTGTAGGATTATTATCATATCATATCATATATGGGATTATTAAAATGTGCATTGGTTATGGGTTATTATCATATACCATATATGGGATTATTAAAGTGTGCATTGCAGGATTATTATCATATATCATATATGGGATTATTAAAATGTGCGTTATAGGATTATTATCATATATCATATATATCATATATAGGATTATTATCCTCACAGCGCCAGGGATCCGTGATGAGCGGGGTGATGGCCACAGCCCCGAGAGATTCCCGTAAACCAGGGCTACTCGGATTTATCCCCATCCCATCCTCACCCCGCCATTCCTTTGGGATGAATTTGGGGTGAAGCCACAGCGCTGGCGCTGTTCAACACTCAGAAACTCTCCCGGTTTTGGGTTATTTGGGATTTTAACCCGTGCTGCTCCCTCTGCTCCGTGTCCGCAGCAGCGATCGTTATCCAGATGAGAATTCAGGTTTTGTGGGTTTTTGTTTTTTTTTTTTTTTCCTCGATGCTTCTTGTTTCATTTAACATGCAGAGGCTACTAATTTGTCACAATTCAATAAAGCCGAGGTTGCAAACACTCTGGCTGCTGTTTATTTAAACGATGGTTTGTTAATTAGCTCCTCTTAACGAGGAGAGAATAAATCAGATAAAAACCTACGAAAAACGGCAGGGAGAGATTTCGCAGATTAATTTTATTTTCCAGCCGAGGTGTTCCCGGCAGCCAAGCGCTCGCTGGCTCCCAATTCCATCCCAATCCCGCTCCCCGCACAGGTAAAAGTGTGTGAGGAGCGTCGTGGGCCTGGGATGATGCTCGACTTTGTGATATTTCGCTCATCATGGGTCCAAAAAGGACTTTTTTGGCTCTTTTATTCTCTTTTATGGCTTTTTTTCCTGCTGTCGGGCTCTGTCCCTCCAATCTGGTCATGGTGGGGGTGACCCTACAGCCCTCCTGCTTTCCTCTAAGGAAGTTTGGGATGGAAACAAAACTCAGATCACCAATAAAGCTGTGCTGATGCAATCGGGAGTTCAGGGAAGGTTTATCCGTCACCGCCAGCCAGCGCCGAGCTCCGATTCCACGGGGAGCGCTCGCTCCTGTCACCAACCCGTCCCGCCAGCTTGGGAATATTTAATTTATAACCCTAAAACCTATCCGGGGATGGGATTTCTTACAAATTCTTGGGGTTTTTTCTCACATTTTGGGACTCTTGGGGACCTCAGGAGCATCCCCGCGGCCGGGGCCGGGCGTACCTCGAGAAGAGACAGCGATCAATGATTAATCGGGCATGTGTGGTTGTGTGGGAGCGATTTGTGTTGGAGGAGGGAACTCCTACAGCACCCCGGTCATGAATCATTTGAAGAGCAAATTTGTGCAGTTACCAAGGGAACGGAAGAAAGGAAGGGACTTCCCTTTGCCGAAATGACTCGCGCTCTGATGCGGCTGAGAAAATGGCTCCAAAAAAAAAAAAAAAAAAAAAAAAGGGAAAGGGAAAAAAAAAAAAAAAAAAAGAGTCGAAGCTGTGACTAAGCAGCAGAAGTTATGTAAAGTGCTCGCTGGGAAGTGCAGGGGAGGGACAGCACATCCTGCCGCTGCCCACGGCGGTGGCGGGGGGCGGCCGCCGGCCCCCTTCTCGCCTCCCCGGGGAGCGGGGGCGAAGCCGCCGGCTGGGCTGGTCCCGCTCCCGCCTCTCGCCCTGGCTCCTGCGGCCTCTTTAAAAGGCCGGTAAAGAGCGTCGGTGTCCCCGCGGAGTGGGGGCAGCGTCCCCGGGTTGGGACCACCCCGCGCCACCGTGTCACCCTCGGCCACCGGCCCCCGGGCAGTCGGTGCCACGGGCAGCGTTGTGCCGGGACAACGGGCAAAGGGGGCGGTTTTGGGGTGCTGGGGACCCTCGGGTGCTGTGCCCTCATCCAGAGGGGTGCGGGGAGCTGGGATTTTCCAAGGGAGGTGTGGGAAGCGATGTCTGCAGTGGTGACCTTGGAGTGGTCAGTTTGGAGCGTCTCAGGCCCAGGGTGGGAAACTCTGCTCTGCTCCCCAGGCGACGGCCAGACACTTCTCCAAATTTAAATTTTAATTTAAATCCCAATTTAAGGGATGTTCCCCATGCAAAGGGCACAAAAGCACCAACAGCCCCTCCGCCGCAGGGGATGCGCGGGGCACCTTCAAACGCCGGGAATGTGGTTTCCCTCGGGGGAAAAAAAGAAAAAAAAAAAAAGAAAAAAGTTACCCTGGGGCTGCGCAAGGGAGAGCAGCAAAGGCTGCGGCAGCAACGAGAGCCGCAGCAGCGGCGGCGGCATCGCAGCGGAGCCCCAGCCACGCCGGAAAGATGCTTGGGATCTTTCCAACTTCCGCCCGGGAGCCCCCGAGCCCGGCGGGGAGCCGCAATATCTCCCGAAAAGGGAATGCAGAGGCAGCAGCACGGCGAAGGAAAACCCTCTGCCTGCCCTCCCCTGGTGCCACAGACACCCGGTGTCTGAGCGATTAGTCACCGCCGAGGCTTCCCTCCTCCACAGCAGAGCCTGTCCCCCCACACAGGGAGCCAGCGGAATGCTTAATTGGAGTTCCTCACACCTACCCGGGGGTAGCCTGAAACGAAGTGACAGCGCCGGGAGAAGCGCTGGAGTCAGACCCCGGGAGCTGCCGGGTTGCTATGGAGTCCCGGGGTTTTGGGGGAGGAGAGGGAAGGAGTTGTGTGAATGGGTAAAGGGTGGTGGTCCCCGTGATCCCGCGGGGTGAGGAGGATGTAGGGTTGGTCTTTGAGGGGTTCTGCTACTCGTTGGTGGGGTACTCGGCCCCAAAAAGGCGTTTTGTGATCCGTAAAGATGCCAGGATTTGGGATTTGTGGGAAATGGCAGCATCTTGAGTGTGGCAGGGGTGAGAAACTCATCCCAGTGAATGGGGAAGGCTGGAAAACCAGGATTTGGGATTTATAGGAAACTCCGCGAAACTGCAGCATCCTGTGTTTGGCATGGGTGGGAAACTCATCCCAGTGAATGGGGAAAGGCAGGAAAACCCAGGATTTGGGATTTATGACGACGAAAGGCTCACATGAGACTCCAGCATCCTGTGTATGGGAGGGGTAGAATTTATAGGATTTGAGACTTATTGGGACCATAAGACTCCAGTATCTTGTGCATGGCAGGGGTGGGAAACTCATCCCAGTGAGTGGGGAAGGGCAGGAAAACCCAGGATTTGGGATTGATGGGAAACTCTGTGAGACTGCAGCATCCTGTGTACGGCAGGGGTAGAATTTATAGGACCCAGACACGGCTTTCCCTTCCCAAAGACTCCCAAATTTATCTTGGATGCACCAGGAAGGTCACCGTGTCCCCAAAGGTGGGAGGACAGTCCCCACAGCCATGTCCGGAGGCAGCAGGGTTGGAATTTGCCCAAAGGAATACGCCCAAGGAAATTGCCCAAATTCATTTCCTGCCTGAAATTCCCCAGTTTGAGGATTTTAAAACCAGTTTCTCCTCCCGGTGGGGTCAGGCAGGTGTGGTTTTTTCAGCCAAGGGGACAGAGCAGGACTGGAACCCCCTTAAATGTCCCATTTTCCCCCTCTCACAGCAGCCCATCACCTTCACCTTCCTCCAAAAAATGTTTGGCTCCAAATTCCAGGTGTTTTTTTTTTTATTTAAAATGCAGACAGTGGGGTCCCAGGACCTGAAACCCCACCAGTGCCCCCCACCTGGGGGAGCCCAGAAGTTTGCTTTCCCTCGGGAGAAGGAAATTATGGCTTCATTCCCGTCAGGAACAATTTCTTTTCCCCAAAACAGAGCAGGAAAACAGGATATCGTTTGTGGTTTCATGAAAAGTCATCTCCTTCTTTCTTTTTTTTTTTTTTTTAATTTTTTTTTTATCTCGCACTTTTAGGTTCTATTTAAAATTTGGGTATTCTGAGATGAAAAGTTATTTCAAAAGGGCAAAAACACGTCAAACTCCAAGAAAAATGGTTGAAATCAGCTCATGGTGGCTTTTTTTTTTTTTTTTCTCTCTATTTTTTTTTTTTTTTTTTTTTTTTTTTTGAAGCACAGTTCTCTCCCCTCAAACTCCCCCGGCGCGGGATCCAGCCCCATCCCTGCCTTATCCTGCTTTGGCCCCGGTGCTTCCCGAGGAACATCCCGCTACCAAAATACCATTTTTCACCCCAATTTCTCCCCCAGCCCACGGCCTGGGTGTGTGTTCCTGGGGGATTTTTCACCCTCCACAGCTCCGGAGCCTCTCGGTTGCTCCTGAGCCCGACCCCAAACCCGCGGGGGTGGCGAGGGGGCGATCGTTGCGGGCCCCATCGATCCTTTAAGCGCCGCTGCCCGGGCTAAAGCGCTCCTTATCGATGAGGCATCGACTCTCCCGGGCCGTTCCCACCTCGCAAAGATCATCTGGAAGCGAGAGCTTTCGCTTCCCGGTGATTAATTAATGTCTCCTAAACACTCGGGAAGGAGGTGGCCGGTAAATGGCGAGAGCAATTAAAAATCCGCGGAGCCCCAACGCCTCCGAACCCCTCGCCCGACACATCGATCCCGCTCGGCGGCCTCTGGGGTGGGCTGAGCCGGGCTCGCTTCCCCCCCGGAGAAAAAAAATTACTTTTCCCGGGGAAAAAAAATGACTTTTCCCAGGCTGGGATGCGCTCTCGGTTCAGGCAAAACGCGCCGGGCTCGTTCCCCGCTGTTTGTGAACGAGAGGGATGGAAGGAGGTAGGAGAGCGAGGGAAAACCCTCCGCTGGCTTCCCTTGATGAACTGAGCTAATTTCTCTCTTAATGGTTCGCTCCGGAGCTGAATGTGAGGCTTTCCTCCTGCACAGCAAACCCTCTCCCACACACAGACAATTAGGCTGAATATTTAATTGGAATTCCTCACACCTACAGGGTAAAGCCTTGTCAGTAGAAATAGAGCCCATCGCCAGCTGGCATCCCCGCACGCCACCCACCTTCGCTCGGAAAAAGAAATCCCTCTCCGCCCTCCCCCCGTTCCCAAACACCCACGGCACCGGGCCCCCCCCGACCGCGGCAGGATCAGCCCCCCGGTACCGGAAAGGACATCCCGGGATGGCTTCTGTGGGGTCGGGATGGGCTTTATGGGATGGGGATAGCGTCTGTGGGATGATAGGCTGGGATGGATTCTTTATGGGCGAATCTTTTGGGATCATGGGCCAGGGTCATGCTTCTATGGGGGTTAGGATTACGTCTGGGATGGGATCTCTATGGTGATGGCCTTAGGGATCGGGATGGGCTTTGCGTATGGTTGGATCAGGATGCTATGGGGTCGGTTGCGTTTATGGGATGGGATAGCGTCCTATGGGATCGGACGGCTTTAATGGATCGGGATGAGCTTTATGGGATGGGGATAGCCTTGAATGCGGATAGACGTCTATGGGATCGGGATGGTCTTATGGATGGAGTCTCTGGCATGGAAATGAGCATCCCTGATCCGGCCCACTTAAAAGATCCCTCGCCTCCCCCGTCACACACGGCCGCGGGCGATCGCCCCCGGTACGAGAATCGGGAGCTTCTGGGGATGGGATAGCTAGGGATGATGCGGTGGTGGTAGAGCTATGGTCGTGTCGGGATCGATGGCCTTAGATGAGCTTTATGGGATGGGTGTTCATGGTAGGTTCTTTATAGCTCTTGGATGGGGTCTCTTGGGACAGGTTATGGATCAGGTGCTTCTATGGGGTCGGGTGGTCTTTTGGATGGGATAGCGTTGGATAGGTGTCATGGATCGATGGATTTGGGATCGAATGCTTTGGGATGAATGCTCTGATGTGAGCTTTGGGAGGAGACTGGGGATGGTTGTGGTGGTTATGATAAGCGTCTGGATTAATGGTCTATGGGATCGGGATAGGTCTTGGCGTGCCTTGAAGGGATCGGGAATGCCTCTATGGGATCGGGATGGTCTTTATGGGATCGGAATGCCTTTTATGGGATCGGGATGGCTTCTATAGGATCAGGATGCCAAGGTAGCAAAACCACATTGTCCCCGCCCAGAAATGACTGTCCCTCCTGTCCCCGTGCTGTCCTGGCACCGTGGGGATGTGATGGGGTGTGCCATGGAGCTGGTGGGGTGCGGGAGATGGAGCTCTGCCCTCAGGGTGCCCCCCTCGGGGGGTTCTGGGGTCTCCCTTGGGGCTGCAGGTGACGCAGAGCACCCAGAGGGATCCCCCAGTTCGGGTTTTCCGGGGATGGATGGAGTGGGACAGGGAAGGAGTGACCCCAGGGGGACCAGCCGGTGCCAAGGCAGAGGGTGGCACTGTCCCCGTGGTGGCACTGTCCCCTGTGGTGGCACTGTCCCCGTGGTGGCACTGTCCCCATGGTGGCACTGTCCCCGTGGTGGCACTCTCCCTGTGGTGGCACTGTCCCCGTGGTGGCACTGTCCCCGTGGTGGCACTGTCCCGACTTGGTGGCATATCCCCGTGTGGCACTGTCCCCGAGGTGGCAGCGGTGATCCCCGTGGTGGCAACTGTCCCCGGTACCGCTGTGGCACTATCCGTGGTGGCACTTGTCCCCGTGGTGGCACTGTCCCCGAGGTGGCACTGTCCCCGTGGTGGCACTGTCCCTGTGGTGCTGTCCCGCGGGGCACTGTCCCCGGTGACTGTCCCGGGTCACTCAGGTGCCGCCCCGTGGTGGCACTATCCCTGCTGGTGGCACTGTCCCGTGGTGGCACTGTCCCGGTGGCACTTCCCTGGTGCACTATACCCCCGTTGGTGGCACTGTCCCGTGTGGCCTTGCGTCCCCGTGGTGGCACTCCTCCTGCGGTGGGCAGCACCCTGTGCATGTACCCGGGGCCCTCGAGAGCCTCCACTCAATCCTGTGACTCCGTGGACCACTGTCGTTGGACTGTCTTGTGGACGCGTGTGGCACTTCTCACTGCCCGTGGGACGCCGTGTCAGCGTGGAGTCCCTGTGCCTGTCCGGGCACGAGGCCAGACCCCCGTCCTGAAAAATGGCTGCGTGAACCGATCTGGTGGGATTTGGGATGGGGTGATGGCGGTGCGGGGAGAGGCGCGGAGCTGCTGGGGACGGGGATGCCCCATCCCGATCCTACCAGACCCTCCTGCCTCGGGAGGAGCTGCTGGGGACGGGAATGCTCCATCCCGACCTTACTGGACCCTTCTATCTTCTGGCTCGGGGATGT
>VKON01003245.1:12506-22691 GCA_009741485.1 Malurus cyaneus samueli | reverse complement strand
AGGTAAAAAGATTTAAAATATGCGGGATGATAAAGGTGGCTGGAACCAATGGAGAATTAGATAAAGGGAACGACAGTGGGTTTTTGGCAAGTTCTGTAACAACAGGCAACAGAGCTTGCCTAAGGAAATAATTCAAGGAAAGGTCACCTTTAATATCAAAGCAGGCAGTGAATACGACCACCAGAGACCCCTCTCATGACTCTCCAGGACCATACAAGGACTTCCAGTTTGAGGTGGATGCATGGACATTAGTTCTAGGAGAGTGATGTTTATATATTAGATAAGAAGCACATCGTAATGAATATGTTTGATCATGATGGATAAATACCTTGTGAATTCTCACCTCACACACAGACTAGAGATCCTCTGTGTGTCTGGTGCAGGTAAAGAATTCCTGCTTTCTAATGCTTCAAATCATGTTAGAAAGTTTATTTTCTGGGTGATTTTGGTATCAGTGTAAGGGCTTGTTAGCCAACACTTTTCCAGTCTGAACCGTGCCTGGTTTCCAGAATTAAAGGTGACTGTACCGTAAAGCACAAAGGCTCCCTGACAGGGAAGCTTCAGCTAGAGTCTCTCTGTAATCCACAAGGCAGGTGAGTTTATTGTACAGCAAGATCAAATTATTTAGGAAGGACTTTCCTGATAGCACATCCTTCCTAGGACAGTGAGAAATACTTCTGGCACAGTCTTTGAAGGGAGAAACTGCTGGGGAAAGTGACACCAGGAGACAAATGCAGAAGGAATCCAAGAGCTCTTCAGTTTATAGATGTGAGCTTCTGCAAAAGCAGGATCAGTCCTATTTCATGGTGATTTCTCTAAAGTGTAACTGTGGAGTCCCAGGGAAAATCCTGCCTTCATTCCCTATGTAACCTGTCAAGAAAGCATCAGTCTTAGAGAAAAACAATCCCTGATCTTCAGGCAGATCCACAACTTGAGTTAATCCGTGATCATCTTTGATCCATAGATGGAACATGTGCAGATCGTTCTTATCTGCCAGCAGGTAACATCCTGGTTTAATTTTGAAATAAGGCACACTTTGTGGGCATTGAACAGGATCTCTGCATTCCTCAAACTCTCCATGACATCAAAGATTCGTTTGCACCCAATCACTTACAACACCAGCAGAGAGCCCTCACAGAGGAGATGAGATATGACTGCAGGCAGCAAAGTGACTTTTGGGCACAGAAACACCACATTTGAAATTCAGAACCAGATTCTTCTGTTCATTTTCCTTCCCTTCTGCAGGTGGAAGTTTCTCTGGCAAGAGCAAAAATACCTGTCCCAGCTCAGTGCTCACCTTTGCTGACTGAGGGAGGTGAGCTGCTCTCTGTTATTTCTTTCTCTCCTGGACAAGTGGTGAATGTGGTGCTGCTGTTGGGGTGGAAAGGAACCACTCTCTTTCCTTCATCCCAGCAGTGCACACAGGGCCCAGCAAGCTCCTCCCACCCCCCAGGTCTCCTCAGGTGCAGGTGGCAAGAACTGGGAGCATCAGCAGCACAGCTGTTCCCAGCAGGGCTCAGAGAGGCACTGCAAGTTATGGGGAATGGTCATTTGGGGGAAAAGCTGAGATATGGACTGGACCTCTGGGTCTGGTGGCTTTTTTTCCCCAAGGATTGCTCTGCTGCTGCCTTTGGTGCCCAGAGCTGGCTGTGCTGTCCCAGCACAACTTGGAAGGGGAGGGTGTAGAGCAGGAGAGAAGGGCAGAATTCCCATTCTGGGAAGGGCTGTTGGGTCGGGGATCGCCTTGGAGCTGGGCCTTGAGGTAAAGTGGGGCTGATGATAAGACCAGAACATCCTTCTCGGTATGGCCACTTGGAACTCTTTGCTGTTGGAAGCTGAAACCACGTGAATCTGCCTTGATGCTAGCTCAGGTTACTTAGGATGATGATCACTCCCATAGCACCCAGGGATCAGTTGCACCTGCAGAAATGCAAATTAAGCTTAAAATTTCCCAGTTAGTTCCTTGAGTGATTGAGGCTGTCAATTCACGAGCAGCAAAGGTCAGGTCATCATGGCATTGTCTTTGTTTAGCCATTAAATCACTGATCACTCATGCTCAATCCCAGAGCATTCACTGATCTTTGCAGATCTCACAGGTGTTGCAGAGTCAGTGTCACCCAAACTCCATTTTCTCCTCTTCTGCTGTAACACCAATTATTGCCCTCGGTTAAGCTATGTCCTGTTGTGTCTGTTTAGCAATGCTGGTCATGAAGCCTCAGGGGAAGGAGAAACTCTCCCTTTTTGTATTATTTTTTTGTTAGGTTGAATTTTTCAGCCTTATTTTCACACATCTTCTTTTGAAATGTATTCAGCCTGTGTGGGAATGTAGTTATGGTTTCTGAAGGAGGAACTAATGACTTGTTAGACAGGGAGGTTTCTTTGGGGCTGTCATTGGAGGGGAGGAAAACTTAGTCCACAGAGAAAGCCAGAGCCAGAGAAGTGCAGGATGTTTAGTGCAGTGCAGCAAAGCCAACCCTGGTGCAGTTCCCTAAAGGATTTCAGCTTTGTGCTGAGCTGATGCACTGTCACTCTGCAGCCTGAGGCGCTTCCAGCGAGCTCTGGACAGCATAAGTCCATGCATTGCACATTCTCCAAATCCTAGGCATGGGAGGGGAAACTGTTCCTTCTTCCTTTTCCCCCTTCTCAGAGCATGGACACAGAAACTGATGCAACTCAGGGCAGAGATTTAAGCTGCTGTTGTTTTAAGATGTCCATCAAATTCCACAGCAGGCACTGGGGGCTGGTTGAGTTTTCCTCTCTTGCATCCCCTGTCACACCTTCCTGGGAGCACACTGGACTGAGGGAAGTTCCCACTATCCGCAGGGGTAATTGAGATCTCTGGAAAGGCTCAAGTTTTCTTGAGGTCTGAACTCAACTATTTGAGCACTTGGCACCTTCAGAAGTCACAGCTGGTGGCAAGTGCCAGACGAGAGATGAGAGGGGTTTGGGCCAGGATTTCCCTTCTTTGCTCACTTCCCTTCTGTGCCTGTTCCAGGTGAGCTGTGGAATTGTCCCACCCTGGGAGTGCAGCGATGGAGCAGAGGAGATGGCTCGTGTTGGCTCTGGCACTGCTTCTGGCCATCCCTCTCTCAGGTAACGCTTCCATGAGCTGCTCTGCTCCTTTCTGGGGCATTCCAGTTTGCAGATGATCACAAGTGCTGCAGCTGAGGGTCATGGTGTCCTGACCTGCTCTGATGTGAACTCCACAGGAGCCAGAGCTGCCCTGCCCCTCTGCTCTTGGGGAATCCAGCCCATTGCAGCTGCAGTTTCTCTGGCTTGGTGGGCCTGTGGCAGCCCGAAGCCAAGACAGCTCTGCCCTGTCCAGCCCTGCCCCAGTGCCAGGAGCATTTCCCTGCCTGCATGGGTACTTGACTGCACAGCGCCCCACTGCTGCACGCCTGCAAGGAGCAAGGCCAGTGGGAAGCTGCATGGAATGGCTCTGCACATGCTTTTATGCTTTTTATTTTTCACTGTTCTTTGAAATGAACCATCCTGTACAAGCTTGTATCACTCCGCTTCTCCACTCTCTCTAATATTTTGGCTTTCAATTTTTACAAGTTATGTTTTCCTCAGAGAGAGAGAACAATTGAAGTGAAGACCCGTGATCCTCGAGCAAATCAATTTCTCTTTTATAAAAAAGTGAAAATGGTGTTACTGTTAATCAACCATAATTATACATTCTCAGGATTTCTACAAAATGGACACATCCACTGAAAATCTATTTTGCTTTATTTTCTTCTTGTTCACCCTTTATTTTTCTGAAATTCTAATGTCCTCAGACCTTAAGATGTATAACCAAATGGTCAAATGACATTATGAATTTTGACACTTTCAATTTTTTCCATTATCTTGTCCCTGTCCTTTCTGTCCTTCACACCATACCATCTTATCTGATTGATTTCAACCAGATGCTCACTTACCTTCTGTTTCACAGAACATTTTATCCTCACCTCTCCCCAGAAACTACTATTGGAATTGTCGGCCAGGATACAACCTCCCTTGCACCATCTCTTCTACAAAGTCACTGGAAAACCCTAAAGTGCAATGGGGGAAAAACAGATGGACACACAGAGAATACTACACACATGGGCAGTTTGGAGAGATCACCAAGGAATCAATCGTGAGCAGGACATCAATGCCAGGAGTGGATTTGCCACTGGGAATGTGTCGCCTGACAGTGAAGAATGTCAGCCACAGATGAAGAATTTACGTTGCAGTGTATATCCAGGGAGTGAGAGCGCTGAAACAGCCACCAAGCTCAGCATTGCAGGTGGAGACTCCCTGGGCTGGGTGGGAGAGGGGAAACGCTCTAGAGAGGAAAGGACTTCCCAAACGGCCTGTCCCAGCTGATTGCCCCCTCATAGGAAACCCACACATCGTCATAACTCCTCACCTCTCCAGACGCCCCGTCCGGGCACATGGCACCATCATTAATCATGCTCACACTTCATTTGTAATCACTGAGAGATTTGTAAAGAGCCAGTGAATTCAACCATGTGCCACCACCCAGGAGGAAACCCAGGAATTGTGATCTCAGCAGCCCCAGGAGGGCCATGGCAGCTCTTGTAGTTTTAGGCCAGGAAGGAGCTCTAAACCTGAATGTTCCAGGAGACCCAGAGCCTGGACTGCACATTCGAAGGCAGCAGCATTGTATGGTGAAATGCAGCAGGCAGGAACAGCTTGGAAAAGCTGCAAAGAGCCTGGAGGGAGCTCCTGTGCCAAGAGCTGCTCTGGCAGCTCCATGGCCAGCCTGAGCCCCGTTCTGACCCACATGGGGCTGGTGAGCTGCAGTAATCCCTGCTGGGGAGCTGTGAGCCCAGTTCAAGACATCCAAGTGCTCAGCATCAGCTGTGGGACTGATGGGAACGGGGACCCTCCCTCTTGTGACTTCTCAGCTGGGCTGAGGAGATGTCCTGGGCTGCCAGTTCCCCTCAGCTGGACAGTCAGCACCATTTGTGTGTGGGTATTGATAATGTCAGGAGGAGCTGGTGAGTCTGAATTCACTGATCAAAAACAGCAGAAAATGACAGAATGATGGAATCATAGAATGGTTTGGGCTGGAACAGACCTTAAAGATCACCTGGTTCCAGGCCTCCCTGCATGGACAGGGATCCACTAGACCAGGTTGCTCAAAGCCCTGTCCAAGCTGGCCTTGAACACTTCCAGGCTCCTAGAGAGTTTTACTGAAACAGGGATATAAACCACACACCTTCTCCTTGCCTGCTCCATGAAATAGTGGGGAGCAGAGAGGCAAACCCATCCCACACTGAAATTCTTTCTCAGCCAAAGGACATTTGGCACTTATGGCAGATGGGGCATGGGATGACAGAAAGACCATTGGAAAGGTTGTGTGAAGAAATGGCAGAAACTGGCAGGAAACTCTGGGTTAATCAAGAGCTGTGAATCCAAGGAAGAGCTGTTTTCATGGAAACTTCTCCCACTAACAAACTCTCTTGCCTTTAAGGTACTGGTGAAACGCTCATTGAAATTCTGGGCCCCCAAGGGCGAGGGTTCGAACTTGGCTGCAGATCACATGGATGGTTCCCCAAACCTACTGTCCAGTGGGTTACTGAGCATGGCCAGGGGCTGTCTGCAAACACTGAAATACACCAGGACAGCAGGAAACTCTTCAGTGTGTGGAGTCGAGTTACAGTTACAGGAGAGAAAGGGAGAAATGTCACCTGTGAAATCCTGAACCCCCTGGTGCAGGTGGAGAAGAAAACTACTGTGCTTGTCTCAGGTGAGTGCCATCATCCTGAGCAGTCTTTGCTGGAGGCTCATTGTCTCAGGAGCCCTGTGAGGCCCGTTCCAGTGCCAGGGAAGGGGACAGCTCTCCAGTCCAGCCAGACCCATCCCAGAGCACCACGGGGCACAACGGGCAGGACAGGATGAAGTGGGAAATGAGCAGGGTCCCTCTTGCTCCCCATGCTGTGCATATGCCCAGGGAATGCAGGCATTGCCCACTCATCTGGGACTGGGACTAGTTCTCCAATCATCTCCACAGGAGCTCTTTGAGTGGGTACTGAAATTTGGGGAAAATGTTGAATATTGCCACATGTCATTCAAAAATATCTATTTTCTTTTCAAAGGTGCTATATGCCCACATGTGTTTCCATTTATCCCTGCCTTCTGGACACTACTCACTTTATTCCTTCTCACATTGGCTGCTGGTGTTGTTGTGGCATTCCAAGGTAAGGGTTCTTGGTTATCAGCACCTCATGTTTTCAGATGTGAGGCCATGGGAGGTCAATCCCTGTGACAAAGTTCTCTGGCAGAGTGTGTTCCTGCTGCTTGGTAGAGGAAGGCTGTGAACAGTTGGGCTCAGGTGAAGTTTCTGAGGGTTTTGCAGGTCACTTCTGGGGTTTGGTTTCACTGTTTTACTGTAAGGGATCATTTCTGAACCCCTTGTGAGACTGGTCTGACAAGCTGGATGAAATTCCCAGTGAAGGCCTTCCCTGGCCCACAGAAGCAGCAGAGCTTCCTCACCCTGAGCTCTCCTGCAGGTAGAAGTTTCCCGGCGGTGGGACACGAGGACAAGGTGGGGTTCAAAAGTTGGGCTGATGCCACTTGGTCACAAAGTTACATTTCTCGACTCCGATGAGCACACACACAGCTCGCGGCTGCTGCGCCGGCTCGCGTGGACGGCTCAGTCAAACTGAATCCAACTGTCCACCACCAACGGATCAGAGCGGCACTGGGGTGGGGCAGGGGTGAGCCTGGTGGTTGGGCTTCCTGCCCGGCCGGCATGACCGTTGCACTGGAAGCCCAGCGCTGGACACGCTGAGGGCCGAGGCTCCCCTCCTCCATGTGCTGCCAGAGCTGCCTCCCACAGCCCTGCACAGAGGCAGCCTGCTTGGCCCAGGGGCTCTTTGGCACCTCCAAATTGCTCATCCTGTCCTCACGTGGACTGGCATTACAAGCTGCTCTTCCCCTCACAGCCCTGCTGCTGGTGTGCTGCAAGGCTTCTTCCACCTCCTCGCACTCTTCTCTCACCACAGCTGAGGACTTGCTTTTGGCGCTGCAACGTTCTGCTGCACGCTGTTTTCACTGCAGCCTTACTCCTCCTCTGCTGCAGAAGCACACTCCCACCCACCAGCCTCCCTGCCAGCTCAATGCTCTACCCACTGTCTGAGGGGACACTGATGCCAAAAGAGTTTTACTTTTTCTATGCTTTTCATCAATTCATAGCCTGGTAAATATTCTGATAATTCTTAGTTACTAGCTAATGCAGTACGTTTGTTTATTGTTTAGAATGCGGCATGAAGCCGGACCCACAACCACTGGGCAGAGCAAGAGTGAAGGAAAAAAATAGTAAAAGGTTCATGAGTTGAGATATAGGAAGGCGGGAGGAAACCTTGAGGGGACAACAGGCTTTGCTTAAGTTACAAAATGAATTTATAGTAACAAGTCAGAGGAGGAATGAGAAATAAATAAAATCTCAAGCAACGATTTCTCCCCTCCTCCCCCTTCCACGACTGCAGCAGAGGAAAGGGTGGGTTGTAGTTCATCACGCAAGTCTGTGGCTGAGGGAGAGATTCTTCCCTTGCTTGCTGGGGTCCTCCCATGGAGACAGTTCTGTGAACTCTCGATGCGTGGTCCCTCACAAGCAGCAGTCACAACATACTGCTGCAATCGTGATGCCCAGGGCACACAGTCATGCCAAAACTGCTGCACCATGGGTCCTCGTCACTGATGCAGTCCAAGCCAGCTGTTCCATTCGGAGCAAAGCCTCTCTCCTGGGTCTCCTGCTGGACACAGCCCCTTTGCCGCATCCGCCCGCTCCGGCGGTGGCCTCCCTCTCCAGAGGCTGGGTGATCTGCACCCTCTGTGGACCCCATGGGCTGCAGGGGGACAGCCTGCTCCACCATGGTCACGTGGCTGCAGGGACAGCCTGCTCCACCTGGTCACCTGGCTGCAGGGGACAGCGCCCCCCAGTCACCATGGCTGCAGGGGGACAGCCGCTCCACCATGGTACCAATAGGGCTGCAGGGGGACAGCCTGCTCCACCATGGTCACCATGGGCTGCAGGGGGACAGCCTGCTCCACCATGGTCACCATGGGCTGCAGGGGGACAGCCTGCTCCACCACGCTCATCAGCACAGCTTCCAAAGGAATCCCAGCTCCGTGCCTGAAGCAGCTCCTCCCCCTCCACTGACCTTGGTGTCTGCATTCCCTCACATAATCTCTCCTCCTCTGGCAAAATTACTTCGGCTACGCCCTTTGTTTTGATTTCTTCTTGACTATGTTTTTACAGAGGCGTAACCATCATCTCTAATTGGTCCAGATTTGGTCAGTGGCATGTCCATCATGCTCAGAGCCAACAGAGATTGGCTCTGCTGGACATGGTGGAAGCCTCCAGAAGCTTCTCACAGGAGCCATTTTTTGGCCCCCCACTCCCAAAACTGGGCCAAGCAAAACCAGCACAATGGGTGACTCCACCTTCATCAGCTCAGTTTTGTAACAGCCCTACATGGAATGGTATCTTTGGGTGAATCTCAAATACAGCAGCAGCTCTCCGGACCTTCTCCTCCATGCCGACCTTCTCCATTTTGCTGAACTTCTGGCTGCTGACCTTCTCCTCGCTGCTGGATCCCTTCTGCACCCTGTGGCTCACAGAGCCACACATGTCTCTCCTGAGCAGCCAGAAAGCCACAGCGAGCAGAACCAGCTCAGTGACAAAAAACGGGAGCTGCTGCTGCTGTGCAGAAAGGAGCAGGCTTTCCTCCCTGCGTCGGTTCTCAATGATCTTCCACAGCAGCTGATATCTCCCCATCAGGATGTCATCCATATAATGATAAATTAAGAGGTTGGGAAAAAGTCCTCGCACTGGCTCCGAGGCCCATGCCACATAGATTTGACACATGGTGGGTGAGTCTCTGGCTGGCTTCTCACTCAGCTTCGTACCCACACATGATGTCACAGGGTGTCACCTTGATCTAAGGCACAAACCATGAGTGTGAAACTCCTCGGGTCTCTCATCATCAATCCTGAGTCACTTCCCCAAAGCCGAGGAGCAGCACCTCATCTTGACAAAGCCTTTTCTTGCTGGTGGAAGCCCCTCCCTCTGCCTCACACCCCATTCCCGTTTGGGAGGAGGGCCAAGCTGTGCATGCTCTTCCTCCTTGTAAGTAGGTGGCGTTCCCTGTGAGCTGGGACTCTGCTGTGCTCCTGCGGGCAGTTGTGACCATGTGGCTGATGCTCTGGCAGAATGGCCTCTTCTTGGGCTGCAGCAGAGCCTGCACTCCTTGGCTTGGTGGTGCAGCCCACCGCAATTGTAGCAGAGGTTTCCTTTTAATCTGCATTCTGCAGGCTTCCTTTGGCCTCCACGCTGCTCGTGTAGCAGAAGTTTCCCTGGGGCGGTCACCCGGAAGGCTCCAAACCATTGGCAGCTCATTTCTGAAGGTGCAATTCCTGCAGTTCGACCGGTTCCTCCAGGGTCCGCTCGGTAGAGAAACGTATGCTAGTGAATCAGGCTTTTCAGATCTAGAGATGCTCAACAAAAACATCGACGAGGGGAGCGCAGAGGTGCAACCATCCTCAGCGGTCATATGGAGAGGGAAGCCAAGCGCCATGCTGGACATTGAGAACACTATCTTACAAGATGCCAGAGGCTGTGCAGCTGGGACTTCTTCTAGCCTTGGGGTGGTTGAACATCTATGGCACGTATCAATTTCCTGGCCTTGTAATATATGCACTAGTTCTTTTAACATGTTTTCAGACAGGGTGGTGTTACCCTCTGCATTCTCTGAAGGTGTCTTTTTTCCTTCTGTATCTACATCGATCCCCTCAGTCCCGTTCTGTCTTCCTCGTTTGTGGTCCACTGCAACTTCTGATTGTCTTTGGACGGAGTTGGGCTTTGGGCTAAAGAAGGTACTGGGGCCGGTCACAGGGGTGCAGGGTGAGGATGTTAGAAAGGTGGAGGTGGTGGGGACGACCGTGTACGCTGCTGGGGGGTGAGGATTTTAGAAAGGTGGAGGTGGTGGGGACGACCGTGTACATGCTGCTGGGGGGTGAGGATTTTAGAAAGGTGGAGGTGGTGGAGGTGGCCAGGTACGCCGGGCGCTGGGGACCCAGCGCCACGCAGGCGGCAAAGCTGCTTTCCTTTCCTCTTTCATGCTTTGTAAAGTATTTCTCAGCAGATGCCATAGCGCCGTGTATCTGTTCACTTCTTTGCTCCTTCATACC
>VKON01003245.1:0-12481 GCA_009741485.1 Malurus cyaneus samueli | reverse complement strand
AGTCTCATTTGTCACCAGAGGCAGAAGTGAGATGCCTTGCATGCATCTGAGAGTTGGGGTGGATCATGGCACCCGAGAGGAAGAGCAGGAAGGAGGATGGATTGGGGGTGTTCCTGGGGTGAATTAGCAGGGTCCCTTCCTCTGCCTCCATTGGTCTCATCCGCCCAGCTTGCAGTCGGAGGCTCATCCATCAGAGCTGGACCTTGTTTCCAGAAGTGCCGATGGACGCCCCACCCTGGCAGGCCTCTGCCAGAGATCTCTGCCTCTGCAGCCATGGCTGGGGACAGGCCCTGTTTCCTGGTCCATGTCAGGGTTCCAGCTCTGTGGTGTCGAGGGCACAGCCCTGTCCAGCCCTTTCTAGGATGCCTTTTGGTGGTTAATTTCCTCCCTGGATGGGAGCTGGAGCAGGACCCTGCTGAGCCTGGGAGCTGTGGCAGATGGTCATGGCCAAGGGCCCAACCAGCCCCAGGAAATGCTACTCACAGCAAGACGGACTGGAGCCTTCCCTAAGACTCTCCTGAGCTCCACAGCATCACATCTTCTGACACCTGTGCATGGGGCTTCATCTGGACCAGACAGGTCCCCAAGGGCTGACAAATCCCAGGGAAGCACCACCATGATCACCACAAGGGAAGGAAGAGCTGCAGCTGATGAAACATGGCAGATGGGGCTGTGGGAGACACTCTGGGCACTGACAGAGCCCCACCTGACAGGCCATTTTGGTGACATTGGCAGAGGCTCCTGGTGGCATTTGGACTGTTCCCATTCCTGGATTTCTCAGCACCCCACGGGTTGCCCTGGCAAAGGCCTCCAGCGAGTGTTTTGTCCCGAGGCAGTGTCCCCATGCAGATGGCCCCATGCACAGGGACTGGACAGAGAGTGCCCAGAGGAACGGAGTGCCAGGCCAGGGCTGTGCAGGGGACACAGGGACAGGCTGGACTGTGTCCAGTGCTCCATCCCACCCCTCTGACATGTCAGGCAAGCTCTTTCCCTGCAGCTGTGCTTTGGGGTGTCCTGCTTGCAGGACATTGGCTTTCCTGGGGAAGGCTGGTGATGGCCGTGCCAAAGCCCGTGGTGCAGCCATGTTTTCCCAGAAAAACACCCAGGGGAATTTTAATATCAGAAGCAGGAGAGCTGCCCATTCGCTGCCACATTCGACATCCTGTTTGGCCATAAGGGTTCAAGCCTTGGGCAAGCCCTGCTCCCCTTCCATGGCTCAGGAGTGCCGATCAGCCTGACAAGTGTCCTCAGGGGAAATGGTGCAGCAAAGTCCCCTTGGATTCCCAGGAGCTTCTCTGTGAACAGCCATCTCCTTTTCAGTCCCTGGGCTGGCCATTCCTCTGGCATCTCTTTGCCATCTGGAAGAAAGGAGAGGCCGAGCTCATCTCACAGCAGTCTTTTAGATCCCTTAGACCTCAGACAAGGTGGATCCATGTGCCCCCATCTGGGAAAAAACATGTCACATGTTGTGCATTATATTTTGTTTCTCTGTTAGACTCTGATGAGACAATGTAAGGTAAGATGAGTGAATAATGAATGAGATGGATGAGTGAGAGGACGAGGAAAGTGAGAGGAGGAGAGAGGAGAGGAGAGGAGAGGAAGAGTGAGAGGAGAGGAGAGGAGAAGGAGAGGAAAGAGTAGGAGGAGGAGGAGAGAGCAGGAGAGGAGAGGAGAGGGAGAGGGAGGAGAGACGGAGCGGAGAGGGAGAGGAGGGACGAGAGAGAGGCGAGAGTAGAGGAGAGAGAGGAGAGGAAGGAGAGGAGCAGGGAGAGTGCAGGAGAGGAGAGGAGAGGGAGAGGAGAGAGAGGAGAGTATTCGAGGAGGGAGAGGGAAACTGGTTAAAGGACAGTGTGTGTGTGTGTGTTAGGTCGGGCCAATGGGGGAGCCAGTGGAGGCACCAGTGAGTCTACCCCATTGGAGGGCAAGCAGAGCTGGTGCACATGTTAAGCGAGATTTTTTTCCCGAAATATCCTTTTGTGGATTCCTGGCTTGTGTTCACGACCCAATGCCAGAAGACCCGGTCCTGCTTCATGTGGAGGTCATTGACCATCCCTGGACTGGGGCGGTATGAACTGAGTTTTTCATTGCGACAATCCCAGAGATAAGAAACTCCTCCTGGGTTCTACAATTTTTCCATATGATCCCACTGCCAGCGAATGCCATGCTTTGGAGGCACTGACACTGACAATTCTAGAGTAACATAAGTTTATTAATGTCTATATACCGCAAATAATTTACAGTTTGTTGACAGGTTAAGGTTTGAGGACTATCAGTGACAGTGACTGACTGCAAAACATATTCATAGCAATACCCAGAGAAGGTCAAGAGAAATCATTCATGCACACAGAGTAAGGTTCCTTACACAATCAATGTCCCTATAGGGGAGAGAGCTCAGCCTCATGACTGGTCCCAGAAGTTACTCTAGAAGTCTTCCATGACTTTTCCCATCTAACTTATTTTTATACTCTTTCTATAACTTTTAGGTGGAGCTAGAGTGACTCGCAGTCATATATCCATTTGTTATGTTTGGTGTACATCCTCTCACTTTTCTTTGAGAGACTATAGTCAAAAAACACAGAGCACATGTTCAGCGAGTGTGGTCGTACATTGTAGGTGGGTAAGTTTGGTGATGGAGGGGTGTGTTAGTATACAGTGAGGTGACTAATGAACCCAGTTCATCTGAGAAAAGCAATTGTCACCTCAGTTGCTGGTTCAGGCACAAGACACTCCTCCTCTACCCTTGTCTGGGAGCTGCTTTGAGCTTTATCAGCTACAAGGCACCATCGAGTTCCCCTCCCGTCAGGGATCAACAGCAGAGCCTGCCCATGGTGTCTCCACTCAAGCTCAACCTTCTGTTTCATCCCCTCAGCCTGGTGCCTACAGGTTACAGACTGTGTGTGTGTGTGTGTGTGTGGTGTGGTGTGTGTGTGTGGAGTCACTGGGAGAATAGGTTTGGGGCAAGCTGGCCAGTTAATTCGCGAGCAAGCAGCTGGATCTCACGTTATAATTTCTGTGCTGTAATAACTTCTCTTGGACTGATGATTTTCTCAGTTTTATCATGACTTTTCCCTTTAGACAGTTAGCAAGGTTTCGTTTGATTCCCCGCAGAAAAGTCTTGCATATCCACTCATTGCCTGCTTTTTTCTTCCAACAGACGCAAAACCCTACGCGTATAAAGGTACACAAGGGGAGATGAGACATGAGTACTCCAGAACGTGGTGGCAAGCTCTGGAAAACACACCCAAACCCTCAGAGACATTTTTGGGAGAGGAAACATCATCAGGGAAGGGGTGGTTTTATTTTTTTTCACTTCATGACCTGCCCAGGCTCTGCCTGTGCTTGGCAGTGAGCGCCCTCTCAGTATGTGGGCAGCAGCACAGCCACCTGTCAGTGGCCACTGCAGCCCAGCTGCCACTCCGATTTGGTTCTTCTTGGGCCTCCTCAGGAAAGGGTCTGGAGCTCATCTTGCTCCGATGGCAGCAGCAGCTCCTTCTCCTTTCATGTGAGCTGAGCCAGAGGCCCTCAGTTCATGACATGCACCTTGCTCGAGTCCTGCCAGGGCTTCATCCCGTCCCTGATGGATGAGGAAGAGCTGAGACAGAAACATTCCCTTATCCTTGGTGGCAGTGCAGATCACTCACAATGATGCACTCCTTCATATCCCAATAGAATTATCAAAACTTTCTTTCTATTTTCTTGGGCTTGTTTCAGAAAACACTCAGGTCTTTGTGGTGTAAATGGTTTTTTACCCTGTGAAGGTCCTGTTAATAGAAGGAGGCCATGAGTCTTGAATCACAGTACAATTAGATTGTAGCAATGATAAGATAGAAAGGGGAGCTGAATAATTGAATCACAATCCCATAATGTCAACAAAGTATCAAAACACAACAATTAGAGTGATTCCTTGTATTTACATCACACTGTCTACGTGTACTGGAGACATAGAGGATTTCTCATACTACTCCTACCAAAATATATATGTAATAATCATTAAAACAAGGGGTGTTTCCAGTGTTTGATTAGATGGATCTCAAATGACCAACCTTGTGCTCCGTGTCAAAACAAATCTCTTGAGCTTTGATGGGTTACTTTAAACAATGAACCCTTGATGTTTTTGCACAATTAACAACAGCAATATCAATAATTTGCCGATGTTTCCAAATTCAATCAGACCCTCACCCTCTGTGCTAGCCAGAGCATGGAGGAGAGTTCTTTGTGTGTTAACACCCCTGAAGCAGTGGCTGGGTGTATGTCATGTACCAAAGCACTGGGTATGAATTAACACAAAAGTGTGGCTGGGCGCTGATCAGTGATCATAGCAAAAAGGACCAAGTGTCACTAGGACTGTGACATCACTTGGGACATCCCAAACTATTTTTGAATTTCAGTGGCTTAAGGTAACTTCTTACCTTCCCTTAGGAATTGCAGCTGTCAACTGAGTACAGCCACAGTAGTTGGGCTTGGGTACAGCCAAGAAGCGAAGAAGCATTGGTTTGGACTTCACAGGGTATATCTGTGATTAATGTGTCATTTTCATTAATTCCTCCCACTGAGGTATATGATCCATGGGAGTATGCATTGATTAGTCCAAGAGCCAAAAAGTGGAGATCACTGGGCATTGCATTTTCACAAGAACCACAAGTTGTTTGAGGTGTCATCTCATTGAGATGAAATGTCTCCTTTTTACTCTCTTTAAGAGATGGAATGTGTTGATTTTCTCACTCTCATCTGTGATGATCCACCGCTTGTTTCAATAGGATGGATGTTGAGATATGCTACTGCTAATTAGCTAGGTCAGGTATAGTTATGGTCAAGGCAGGATGAGCCCCTCTCCACGCCAACCTGCTGCACACAAATTTCCAACAACTGGGTTTGACAATCAGGAAATCCCAAGGATAGTTTTCCAACTCTGTTCTCCCCATGAGCCTATGTAAGCACAGGTTGTGGTAAAAGGAATTTTACCAACAATCTGGTTCTGATATTCTGGTACCAGCATTTTCTCGTTGTTCCTTGCTTTAGTAAAGCAGTAATGTTTGATTTCAGTGAGGTTTCTGTGGGTTGATTAATTTTTTCACAGCAGCAACCCCATTTTGGATTTCTCCCCCAGCATTTCTTAGAGTGTCAATAGTTCAGAAACATCATGGTTGCCACAGTTATCTCCATTACCTTGTCTATCCATTTCCACCATTCTCCACCCATTACCTCCATCTTTAGATAAAATTCATCTTGATGTACAAGCCACACATGAGCAAGGTTAAGGCAGCTTTTTTTTTATTTGTTTGATTTTTTTATTGAGGTGGAACCCCAGCAGTTCTAGTTATATTTAACATAAGCTTAGGATCATGTCTGCGCTGGGCTTTGGTTATAAATGAAGGGGAACTGTGGTTGTCGGTGGATAGAGGAATATTGTAAATCAACCTGTTTTTTTTTGTTATCCCTACAATTTAGATTTCCAGATAACCATGTCCAGCAGAAATAGTTGTTGAGCCAAGACTAAGGAAGGAGTTTCTTGTACATATATTCATTCCCGTAAGTTTTGTGGTGGGAGCAATTGTGTGAGCAGGTGTACAAAAAGGCTTTCATTTCGCAGCCATCTCTGCTCCATGTGCTCTTCTGTGGGCACACGTGTGTTCGGCAATCCCAGATGCCACCCAGGTTCAAGGGTGGGGTTATAACAGCGCTTAACCAAACCATTGGTGCATTCACAATACCATTGGCTTGGGGTAGTTTGGAGTAGGAAACACTCATCAGATTCCATCTTCTAGTCCTGTTTCCCTTGTTCTATGGTCCAGGCTTTCCAACTATCACTTTTCCACAACTGGACTCTGTTTACCTGCCAGTAACATTGGCTGCCCGAGTGGCCGATCCACTCAATGTCTCCCTTTGAATAGGCACATGGGTCAGCGTCAACATGGCCAGTGCTGTGTTGTGGGTGTGGGTGGAGCTGGTCTCCGTTCTCTGCTACGTTGTTGTGACTTCCTTTCCCTGTTTCATTTAATCTGCCCTCCTGTGGCCTCTTCCTTCGTTGCCAATGGCCTTACAGTTTCCATCTTGTGTGCCCTGTCTGTAAGAATGGTGCAATCAGGAAACCACAGCCCGTGAATTCCTGTCCTCATTTCAGTGGATGTACCTCCTGAACTGGGGATATCCTGGCAGTGTCAGCTGAAAATACCAATGACAATCTGGTCCTTTTGCAGTTTGGATTACTTTCACATGACTTCGCAGTGTCTGCCATAATTGCATAATACACGCAGAGAAGCATTGCCATTTATGGACTGTAAGATTTGCTGAGACCCATGCAAGGGCACCATGTGTGCCTTTTATGAACCTACCAGGACACAGAAAATTCCATGAACAAACCACCCTATGTTTTCCTTATGTGTTCTGTTGTTTTTCACTGTTCACACAGGGTAAGACCAAGCCTTTCTCATGGTCTGAAACTCTCATTTTGGTATCACACGGCATTGTTAGTTCCCAGATCCCGTGCTCTTTGTGGCCATTCTGCTCCCCTTCGGCCACATAGTTGCAATTCAGACTGCTGTCATGGCCATGTTCCTGGAATCCCGTTCACCACACATGGAAGGCGGTAATCTGGCTGGAATAGTCTCAGTCTTTTATTGATAACTCCAGTGCATTGTATGCTGTCCATCCCAGGGTTTTCCTTTTCTGTACAACATTGCCTCAGGGACAGGCAAGAAAGAAAAGCTGCCCCCAGCAAGATGTTACACCAATGTCCTAAAGTTTCCAAAACTTCCTGCATTTATTTGAATTAGATGGCTTCGGCCCCAGGCTGTTTTTTCTAAAGGTTCTGAAGAACAGCAGCAACTCCTTAATCGAAAAATTCCTAAAGAATTCGCCTCTTACAATTGCTTTGAGATCTTGGCCTATGCAAGTGCCAATACCAGTTCAATTAATGTTTCACATGATTATTCATTGTGTGTGTTGTTTTTTTGATCATCACCTTCTCTATAGGATATCAGCAATGGTATTGAATACAACTGGAAAATTGGAGTGGAATGGGAATTGTCCGCCTAAGACTTTACAAAGCAGATGAGGAGTAGTTGGATAAATGTTTTATTCTTGTGGGAGCCTAGTTGAAAATCTATGGAGTCCCTCTGCAGGTAAAAGCAAACTGCGCTTTAATATCCTGTTCACAGAGGGAGTCATGGCAAGCAGTTCCTGGGAATTCCAGGGCAGCCATGCCAGTAGGAGCAGTCCCCTGTGTCATGTCCACTGCCTGTAAAGGCAGGAACGGGCAGTTCAGGGTGCACTGTGGCATTCACTGTCAAGGAAACACCTGTACAATGCACTGCCCTGGCAGTGTTCACCTCCGTCGTATCTAAAGGCAAAAGGGTCCTTTCTAGTGTGCCGTTTCCATAATTCCTAGCACCCTCTCAGTTGCCTGCAATGTCTACTGTTGGCCAGTGGGAATCGCTTTCCATCAGTAACTTTGGAAGGAGGCAGTGTATTGATATCCATAACAGATGACACATGCTTTGAACTCTGATTTTGTTCCCCATTTCTTCTAGATTCTCTTTGCATTCTGGCAACCAGTGCTTTGCACTGCAGGAGTCTACAGATTTCCAATTGGAGTTTCCCAGCTTTCTCCCGAGACAATTAATCAAAGCCTAGAAGGTTTCATTGGGCACCTACACAAGCTCTCAGCTCTAGGTCACTGTTTTTCTCCTGGAAGCCAGGCCAACATTCTGCCATGAGAAGTTCTCTTATGAATATCATCTCCAATACCATTGAAATTTACAGTGTCTGGGTTTTCAATTCCCAAATATCTCCTGTTTCCTTTCGATGAATACTGACATTTGAGTCTTTGATCACTTAGAAATCTCTAACCATAATTTGTTGAGGAACAATTGGAATATGAGCCTTTTTCCCAGGGATTCTGCCAAATCAGTTAAGGTCCTGTCTCAGTGCTCAACTCAATAGCAATTGTTTCCTGAGGTTGTTTCCTCCAACCCACTTGATATTTTTAACTGCAATCAAACGGACTAAACTCACTTACAGGAGGCAATTCCTTGGAAGCACCATGTAAACCAACATGAGGGGTCTCCCAGCTCTGAACCTGACAATCACAGGTAACTCTGCTTTTATAAATCGCAATTTTGATGTTTCTTAAGTCCTTGCACAAATTTGGACTGGGAATGGTTAAGGTGCAACTTGCTCCTGTACAGTCTGGAGTCTTTAGGCGGGGTGACTTTAGTGGCAAGCTCAGCCCTGTAACCATCATGCACCTGTAAACGCAACAGTTTCCTCATCCAACTCGTCCCAAGTGGGAATGGGGTCGCAGGCTTCTGTCTGTAATGGACTGGTATTCCTGTTCCCTTTGCAAGTGCCTGTGGATATTTTCCCCAAGTATATTCACCTTCCACGAGATGCAGACCTGAGATGGGGTTTAAGGTCTGGCTCAGTGGGAGCTTGCCTGGGAGATCTGGGTGGTAGGATTCTGTGTCACCCATGGCCCTGTGTGCCTGCGCCTTCTGCCCTGACACAGCAAACTCTCGAGAGTCCTGTGTCAGTGACCGCCAGGTCTCCTCTCCTGGGACCTGCCCCCTGCCAGTCACAGCCCCTGCACTTAAGGCATAGTGTGACTCCCAGCGTGTCATCAGCAGCGCTCCAGGCCCACAAAGCCTCTTGCTTCCTCTTCATACAACAAAACTCGATCTCACCCCGTCTGGAGGAACCTTGACATCATATAAGGAATTTCAGATTCGCTTCTGATCAGGACCTTGGAATATTTCCTAATTTTAATATTCATTTCACGGGGGTGTAAACACCATGTAATGAATTTCATGCACTTTCAACGAGTGGGCTGAAGTCTTAAATAATGGTCAAAGGAAAGCTGCAGGGTATGCAACTGGGGCTCCCACAATTTCACTGGTCATCGACTGTCACTATCGCCAAAATATCCCGTCCAAATCCCAGAATCACCATATGATACCAGCTAAGGAGGCTGCCGTGACCTATAATGGAAAATCTGTCTCTAGCTACAATTCTCTCTGCCTCTCTGCCCCTGCATCAAGCAAGTTTTACGGTGGGCCAACACAATGTTTAAGAATGAATCACTGTTTCAATCAATGTGTGTTATAGTTTGGATTCACAGTTTTTCCTTCTTGGTCCCTCTCATGGCCAGTGATGACCCCAACACCGATCATTTTCTGCTGTTTGAAGCAGCATAGTCTGGTGTCAGAAAATCCCAATTCAGAAGCACAGGAATCTTTCACTCTTGTCTGTACACAAGACCAACCAGCTCCTAAAACTGCACAAATGACACTTATACGTTTGGCCTCTTTAAGCTTTCACTCAGTCTCGTTGTTCAGCATCCATCAACATTTCTCTTCATTTTTCCAAAACTTTTGAGCCTGCTTCTGCCTGGCTGTGTAAGAGGGCCATTTAATACTTTGGCGTCCCAACCATGGCAACCTGCTGGAACTGTGCGGGGGAAACAGGGTAAGGAAGCAGAACACAGATCTGGTGAATAATGTACTTATTTCTGCGCTGAAATCCTTTTATCTATTTAGTAACAGTGTATAAACTAAGCCTTTTGCATAAATGGCAGTTGTTTATTGGCTATTTAGCAGTTTGCTTTCCACTTGTCAGTATATGATTTGTACATTGCAAAGCAACGTGCTGTCTGCCTTGGCAGTTTCTTCTCTCAGCAATTTGCATGTGTTTCAATTGTCTATTGTTCCTCAAATCACGTTCTTTTGTCCTTGTTTTTTCTATCATGTTTCTTCCTCCTATATCCAGCTTCACATTCAGCCCAATATATGCTAACACCTGCTTGTGGTCACACCCTCCTCTTTCTCATCCTCCTCCAATCTGCCTATTCTGGTTGGCTCAAACAACAGCAAGTCGTGGCCCCTTTCCCAATAAAATGTTTACCTAACAGCAAGACTATCCAAATTTCGTGCAAGAAAAGGGGATATCCCTTTCTCTTCTTGAACCTCTTTTGTTTGACGTAGGTCTGTAACACCCCGGTAGTTGCAGACCCTTTGCCCCAACCACTGTGACCTGACCTTACGGGGACTCCAATCATTTGCGATTGGGGAACCTTGAGTTACCTGGTTTAGCACACACCATCTGACAGCCATATGGAGGGACCCTCCCAGGTCTCACAACTTCTTTGTTCCCTGGATGTTTCCCCACATGCCTGGTGACTGCCAGTCCTGTGAAGGACTCAGGCTTGACACTGACACCAATAACAGTCTTTATTAAATAAACATATCATTATATAACATTGAAGAACTGGTAAATGTTTGTGGATTGCTGGTGACAAAAAACTTGACTGGCAAAAATGGATTGGAAAGTGAATATCCAGAGAAAGCCTCTAAATGTCAATAAAATTTAGCTTGTGATAGCCATGCAGAAGCCTTCATAGGACATAGGTTCCTTAACCAAAGTCAGTGTCCATCGTGAAAGGAGAAGAACAGGGTTAAGCAATTGACCAATCCCAGAAATTATGTCCCCTCCTAACATCCCGTTTAACTCATATTATGGTATTTCTTTTCCTTTGGGTGGAAGCTTCAGTGTCCTCAAGTCATAGAACAAATGTTTGGTACTGATTTTGTAAAATCCTCTCCATTCCACTCTAAGACAACAGGCAATAAATTCCTAGAAGGCAATGGAACAGCAAGGGGCTCAATAGAACATTTGTAGGTTGTGTAAATCTGGGAATGGAGGGGTGTGTTAGCATCACAATGAGCGAATAATGAACCAAAGTTCATCTGGAAAAAGCAATTTCACCTCAGTTGCTGGTTCAGCAACAAGACTTTCTCCCCTCTCCCCCTTAGCTGGGAGCTGCTCTGAGCTGTTGTCAGAGCTACAAGGCCACCATCGGAGTTCCCCTCCCTGCAGGGATCACAGCAGATGCCTGCCCATAGGTGTTCCACTCAGCTCCACCTTCTGTTTCATACCCCTCAGCCTGCGTGGCCTAAGTTACAGAGACTGTGTGTGTGTGAGCACTGGGGAATAAGGTGGGGCAAGCTGAGGCACAATCCAATCCTGGAGCTAGCAGTGCATCTCAACCTTTTATAAGTTCCATGCGTGGTTATACCATCTGCTGGAATGTGCATATCCATTTATCTGATTTACCGTCCCAGTTATTCGTATTCCCACATTCTTGGCAAATCGTCTCTTTAGGATATTCTATGCCCAGCAAGCCTTAGACACAAATTCATCTTACTGTTCTGCTTTCCTTTCAGTACACGGCAGGGGGACAGCCTGCTCCACCATGGTCACCATGGGCTGCAGGGGACAGCCTGCTCCACCATGGTCACCATGGGCTGCAGGGGGACAGCCTGCTCCACCATGGTCACCATGGCCTGCAAAGGAATCCCAGCTCCGGCACCTGGAGCAGCTCCTCTCCCTCCTTCTCCACTGGCCTTGGTGTCTGCATCCCTCACATATTCTCACCTCCTCCTCTGGCAAAATTACTGCGGCTACCCCCTTTGTTTTGATTTCTTCTTGACTATGTTTTCACAAAGGCATAACCACCATCTTCAATTGTCCCAGGTTTGGTCAGTGGCATGTCCATCATCCTCAGAGCCGACAGCAATCAGCTCTGCTGGACATGGTGGAAGCCTCCAGAAGCTTCTCACAGGAACCATTTTTCGGCCCCCCACTCCCAAAACTGGGCCAAGCAAAACCAACACAATGGGTGACTCCACCTTCCTCAGCTCAGTTTTTGTAACAGCCCTACAGCTGAAATGGTATCTTTGGGTGAATCTCAAATGCAGCAGCAGCTCTCTGGACCTTCTCCTCCATGCCGACCTTCTCCATTTTGCTGAACTTCTGGCTGTTGACCTTCTCCTTGCTGCTGGATCCCTTCTGCACCCTGTGGCTCACAGAGCCACACATGTCTCTCCTGAGCAGCCAGAAAGCCACAGCGAGCAGAACCAGCTCAGTGACCTGGAACAGGAGCTGCTGCTGCTGTGCAGAAAGGAGCAGGCTTTCCTCCCTGCGTCTGTTCTCAATGATCTTCCACAGCAGCTGATCATCTCCCGATGCAGGATGTCATCCATATAATGATAAATTAAGAGGTTGGGAAAAAGTTCTCGCACTGGCTCCAAGGCCCATAACTCATAGATTTGACACATGGTGGGTGAGTCTCTGGCTGGCTTCTCACTCGGCTTCGTACCCACACGTGATGTCACAGGGTGTCACCTCTGGTCCTAATGGGCACAAACCACGATGGGGTGAAGCTCCTCGGGTCTCTCATCATCAGTCCTGAGTCGCTTCCCCAAAGCCGAGGAGCAGCACCTCATCTTGCCAAAGCCTTTTCTTGCTGGTGGAAGCCCCTCCCCCTGCCTCACACCCTCATTCCTGGGTTTCGGGGAGGAGGGCCAAGCTGTGCATGTCTTCCTCCTCTTGTAAGTAGGCGGGCTTTCCCTGTGAGCTGGGACTCTGCTGTGCTCTCGTGGGGCAGTTGGCGACCATGTGGCTGATGCTCTGGCAGAAGTGGCTCTTC
>VKON01003242.1:0-13869 GCA_009741485.1 Malurus cyaneus samueli | reverse complement strand
AAAGGCAAGTGCTCTTTTCTCTGAACCATTCCTGGACCCTGCTGCTGCCTGCAGAGCTGAGGGGTTTTGTGCCTGTGATATTTTGTGCTCTTCAGCAGGTGCAACAGGATTTCCCACGTTTGCAAAGCAGAATTTAGCCCAGCAAAATAGAATTTAACCTTGGCGAATGAAAACTGGTTAACCCCCGGGCTTGGAGTGTACCAAGGATGAAAAAAGTTACTGGCACAAAAACCAAGGCTACTTTTCAAAGAATATGTACAAGACATGACTTGGGGATTTTTTTTTTTCCATCTCTTCATTCTGTCCAATATGTAAAGTAGCCGGTTTGTTACTCTAACCCCCTACAAATGATTGTCAGTAATAATTCTGTAAAACTGTGAATCAACTCTGCATGACTTTGTGCAAATAGACTGAGTAATTTCTTTGTTCTTTTCTTCTTACTTTGTAATTGGAGTCTGTAAAAGCCCAAAGGTTTGGTCTTGTGGAAAGCATGATTCATTTATTGGTGTCTGTGCCGACTAGTTATCTTTCAGTAATTCCAGAGTGCTGCTACAAGCCAAGAGTGATTCATACATGGCTAAGTGCACAAACAAATGGGGTCATGGCCATCTGCAGAAACTTTTCTAATCTATTTATGGTATCGGAGAAAGAAGTGGGTGTATTAAGGATGATGGAATAGGTGTCAATTACATTAGTGACTGTAACCGGTTAAGTAACGCTCACCATTACTCAAAACCACATCTGCTCCTTGCTGAGGATCACAACAGCAGGGCCTGTTTAAATGTTAACGCAGCTCTGATAGCAGAGATGGATTGAGTGTCTGGGCTGCCTCCTGAGGAGCTCGCCATCCTCACTCACGGCTCTTCCGCCTTCCTTGGGATTCACACAGGATCAGGAGCAGGATCAGGAGCTTGCCCTGGGAACATTTGTAGTGGCAAAGTCTATCTCTGCTGTTGCAGACCTTGGTCATGATAGGCTTTACGTGCAGAATTTGGATTTAGCTTGTGCTGGTGATCAGTGCAGGGTTTGTCATTGGCACAACAGGCTGTGCGACATCTTACAGTGGTCAGTTTTCCTTCCAAATGCACCTTCAGTGGTTTCAAATCTCAAGGAGAGATGACCAGCATCTTACAAGATGGCCTTTCTCTTCCCCTTTTCACAAACTGTGAGAATTAATTTTCCCTTTGTAACTCGGATAACAAAATATCCCTGGCTGCAGCTGTGTCAGAATTTCCCCGCTCTGGTTTTGGGTTTTGCTTTGGGGGAGGCCATGTGTGCTCCTGTCCTGCTCAGGAGTGGAGGAGCCATGCCCAGGGCTGGGGCTGGCTGTGGGGAAGAGTTGAGACCAAACAATGGAAATAGCAGGGCAAGGAGCACTCCAGAGACCCACAGCTGAGGGTGGCTGGGGGCTCCCTCTGGACCCCAGAGCCCGCCTGCTCTTCAGCAGTTTCTGCCCCTGAGATGTGTATCCAACAAGATCTTGCATTGCAGAGCACAGAGCGGTCTCACAGTGGGTTAGAAACATCCCATGTCTGCAGGATGGATCCGTGGTGCTCTGGAGGCTCAGGTGGACCAGCACAGAGGGGTTTGGAAGTGGCCATGGCCCTGTCTCCCCGAGCCTGGGTCACCTGTACAATCACAGTCACTGCTCAGTTTGATTTAGAGGGCTGGAACACAGAGTCACCACCTCCAATTTCTGTAAATTGATTTAAGCATCAGTGCTGGCCAGAAATATGGAATAATTTTGGCAAACATCATTTTTGTCCTTTCACTGCAGTTTTGGGCACTGTGCTCTGCTGCACCCTCACTGCAGTGCTCCCACAGAGGCAGACGAGGCCTGAGCTCCCTGAGCTCTCTGTGGACGGAGAAGTGACCCAGACTTCTGCCCAAAGGACTGATGAGCCTCTCCTGATGTCTGAGCAGCTTTCTTCCCCTGCCCTTGCTTTAGTTAAATCAACAGATTGTGTAAGCCACATGCCAGCTTTACCTGCAGGGCAAGTGGGAGAGCAGCAGAGCCGTTTGGATGAATTCCCAAGAGACATCCAGCCCCTGAGGTTCAGACTCACATCTCCAAGCTCCAGTCCTAGCACAGCCCTGACTCTGCTCGTTGCAGTGGCTTTGGCTGATGAGGACGAGTCCCAGGGAATTGCTGGCTGTGGCTCGTGGCTCCCCTGCGGGCTGGGCTCTGTGCTGAGCAAGCTTGGAAATCCTCCCCCTTAGTGGTTTCTGTTTAATGTTATGATTAATGTCGATATTTCATATAAAAACAGAAGATCCCCCAAAGCAGAGCAGAGCCCCGCGCCTCATGTGCTGTTTCTGGCGGTGTTGAGGGTTCATGGGGCTGACTCCCAGAGCCACGGGGGGAACCCAGGGCTCAGCAGCTGAAATGATCCAAGGCTGGGCTTGTTCTTGGTGCCTGCTCCAGGCTGAGATGAGGATGGATCTCCTTGTGCTCTTCACAGGTGTTTGTGCAGTGAGACTGAGAGTGTCCCGCAAGCTCAGCTTCACTGAGGGCAGGTGTCTCGCTGCTCTCCTGGAGGAGAGCAGAAAAATCCTGCTTTTTCTATGTTATTTTGATTATTTCCACCATTTTTCCACCTTACCAAGGGTGGTTTCATGGCTTTGATACCTCAGAATAGCAAACACAGATTAGGCTGTTTAGCACTGAGCTCTGAAAGTTCCTTCTCCTGCCAGGTGCTGTCTTCAGGACACTGAAGGAACATCATGATTGATGGGCGCTTGCTTCACACAATTAGGGAAAAATTACCTTAAATCGCAATTATTTCCCACGTTATGAGCAGGAATCTCATTTTTGTTGTTGCACTTACATTGCTGTAGTGGGACTTTGCTCAAATGGGGAGATGTGTTTTCAAATCCAGCGTCTCCCTCTCCAACTGCTCAGACACACGCGAGGTGTGTAATGACACTGATCACTGGTGTGTAATGCAATCAGGGTTTATGTTTCTCTGGTGTGACTTATTCCTGGCAGTCTATACACGCTGCACCTTCCTCAGTTTTTTCTGGGGATGCAGGTGCTGTCAGCTGATGTGACAGAGATGGGCTCAAAAATGAGGAGAGGGAGGGTCCTGTGCGAGGTGCAGAACAAACTGCAGGGTTACAGACACATCCTGTCCTGCTGATAGCTTTTAATCCTCATCATTCTCATGGGTTTTCTTGATAAATACACATCTCAACCTCCACTGAGCTGCCATCCAGGCTGAATTGTAAGGAACAATAAACATAATGGAGGACTCAATTTAGAGTTTTCGCTACGAGCTTTTTATTAGCGCAGCTTTTTGAAAAAAAAAAAAAAAAAAAAGAAGGAGAAAGAAATGACTGCATTTATTTACTTGAAGTGCAGAAAGCAGCTCTTTCAGATCCGAGGGAAGCGTGCCTGAGTGGGCTGAGTTCAGCTGGTGGTTGTGGAATGGGGGAAGGATCCATCGTGTGTGTGTGCAGCCTGCGGAGCGCCGGCCYGGCTGCAGTGGGTTAACTGCAGATGTTCAGGAATTCCTCTCTTGCCTTGGCCGTGGGGTTTTGCTGCTCTTCAGAGCACAAGTGCACTCCAGTCACAGCAGGTTCACGGGTTTGGAGATGCCTTTCATCCTCTCCTGCTCTTGCTGCGTGCTTGGGAAGGGATCACGCCGTGTCTTGCAGCCATGTGTCTTCCTTGGTTGTGTTTCCAGAGATTTGCAGACCCACATAAATCTATTAAATTAAGGAAAATGGCCTTTAGAAAGCTACATTTCAAGTGGAAGAAATGCTTTATGTAACACAGGGGTATGTGAGGGGACCTAAATACAAGCTTAAATTGGCTGTTACGAAAATAGGTATAATTGGGTTTTTTGCACAGTGATTTTTACAGCTTCTGAGTTTAATGTCCTGATGAAATCCTGCATCCAGTCCACGTGCAGCCGAGGAGATGGGGGTTGAGGAGCCCGAGTAATGGGGCTTGTTCTAGGAACAGCCTTGCCCTGGATTGCAGAACTGGCCATACCTGTCACCTGCTGGGGCTCTGCTCTGTCTGGACCGTGTCTGGAGTGGTGGCTCCCTCTCTCTGTCCTGGCTTTGCCCCTGTTCTCTCTCCCCTCAGCCAGGTGAAGGGGCATCTCTCTAAACTGCTTGCAGGTGAAAAATGCAGCTGTACCCTCCGACCTGGGCACGTGCCAAGAGCTGCAGCTTTGTTTTCCAGCCAGATCGATGCAGTTCGTTGAAGTCGTTGGGTAATTTAGTAGCTGGAGGCTTTTCTGCGGGCTCGGCGTGAGAGCGGCGGCTTCGCTTCCCCCCTSGGGAAGGCTGGGGAGGATTTCCCTGTGAACCCAGGCTTCCCCGGCTCCATCCGGGCACAGGTGATGCTGTGGGGTCATTGTCCAGCCATTCTGGGATGGGGAGCCCGAGGAAGTGGAGGATATCACATTTTGACCTTGCATCCTCGTATTAATCCCGATGGTTTTTCCTGTTTTAATATTTAAAGCCTTTCCGTTGTTCTGTCTGGAGAGACAGAGCGTTGGCCCTCCTGGGTAACAATTGACACATCCTCTTCTGGAAAGTTCATCCCAAAGCAGGTTTTAGTCATCGAAATCAAGGCACCTTTGAATCCTTCTGACAGGAATTGGAGGAATAATTTTATTTCGTGCATCTTCAGCCACTTAGGCCTGAGAGCTGGTTTCCTTTCTAGCTTGTTAAAGGTCTTGAAAGGATGAAAAAAATCTGTTGCTTTCCTTAGAGTCTCCTAGCCAAGGCATGGGAGGAAAGCCTGGCACTATGAGACAGGGTGCAAAAAGCTGAGATAGTGTTTGCTGCTTCTTTGAAACTATCCCTTTTTAATTGTCTAAACAGCATTTCAGAGAAAATCTCTGCTCTTCTCTATCTTCTTCCAGCATTATAATTCTATATAATCACTTTTCTTTCTCTAAAAGAATAGAGCATGATTTTTTTTTTTTTTTTGCAGAAGGAGGAAGGGTATAATTCAGATTGCTGGTATAACTTTTAGCCTCTGTGTAATGTTGTAGGTGTCCATTTGCAGTAAATACTCGCGGCTAGGCGCGTAACAGCATGAGGGTCGGCTTGGTGGTTTTTCAGTTCCTGAGGACGATCAATTTCAAGCAATCCGCATACTGCCGGCGGTGGGGGGAGAGGAGTATTTTGGGTGTGCTGTCGCGGGATGGAAGTCGTGATTACCTAGCGATTGTGGAAGGCAGCAAAGGGGCTGGGGCTGTGAGGGGCCCGAAGCATGCTCCTTTGGGGTTTTTTTCCATTCACAGAGTCGTGTTGACAGGTTCTTGAGCTATACCACGGAATGCGTTTGATGTGGCCAATGTGACTAGCTGTGTGTGTGGAAGCGCCCTCGGCTATGGGGAATATGGGTCATTTTGCTGCCCTGAATATGTTTTCTGGTCTTGGGAGCAGTCTCGAGCATTGCGCATGTCTGGGTGAAGGGGCTTCACATGCTCGTGACTGAGTGTGGCCCTTGTGGGGAATTGAATCGGTGTAGTTCTGGGTTCTCCTGCAGGACCAGGCTGTGTGTGGTCGGCGTGTGCTTGGCAAAACGCAAAGCTATTGGCGGTAGAAGTTGCCTAGAACCCAGCATGGACTGAAAGTCAGTTGCTATAGAGCAGTAACGCGGGGGCAAGGTTAGAGGCTCTGGAGTCAGGGGCATGATGCGGCTTTTCCCCTTACTTTCGCCTAGTCAAACATAAATCTTTGCTCTCTTGGTCAGATCCAATTTGGAGACTCATGGTGGAGTTCCTGAGATTCATGCAGGGACTAGCTCAGGGATGAAGGCTAGTATCCTTCGCCTCTGCTCTGCTCAGGATGTAAAAATAGAGTTTTTGCCTTTTCGTCTGCTAGCTGATGGGCGCAGTCATGTGCGAATGTCAAGCTGAAGTCTGCAGCGAAATGACCAGGCGCTCGTTTTTCCGGTGTTGAATGGCCCCAGCAGCAGTTCTGGCATGGTTCCAATACGAGGTCAATCTTGGTCGTGCCGTGTGGTCGGTGACAATATCAGTGCAGCTGTTCTTCTGTGTCCTTTCATGTGCGCCAAAGCAAAAGGAGTGTTGCCTTTACAAAATACAGACCGTAGCTAAAGTCTGAGAGTTATAAGGTTGTATGGCTGTGGAGAGGCATGTCTTTATTGCGTATTCTCTCCCACAAAAGAGTTGCTATTTTCTTAGGTGTTCAGTAAGGAATGTGGTAATGCGCCTGAGTGAGATGGGTGATTTCTTTGTCGTAAGATCTGATCGCGTGCTGGCTTGATCTGTGGCAAGTCACCTAGACGCGTCATGAGTGCATGCACTGGCGTCCTTGTGTCAGAGCTGGACAGAGTGTGGCGCATGGCATACGTGTCAGTGCTTCTCAGAACAGTTATCTTTAGCGCGCCTTCTTCTCAGTTGCTCACGCAAAAGGACGTACCATGTTTCCCATGCATGAGCATGCATGTTCAGTGCTGGTCTCAGCCATGCAGTGCTGGAGCAGCAGCCGATTTCACCTGCAGCCGTGTTTTGTGGGGACTGTTCCGAGTCGACTCACTAAGGCACCATCCAAGCGTAAGACCCGCGGTTCTTGGCGCCGTGCCAGTGTGTGCGGGATGCAGGGATGGAGGTAGAGGTAGGCAGGGAGGGTATGGGCTGTGACGGTAGAATGGTTAGCAGTGAGGGGAGGTTAGCTGTAGTGTGTGCCGATTAGCGTGCGGTTGAGCAGGTGATGTGGGGGTGTTTCTTTATGTGGTTGGCTGTGGCGTTGTGTGCGAGGCTTGGATGGCGAGCTATGTTGGTGGTCCGCTGTTGCGTCGAGGTTCAGGCAGCGTGTGGTGGTTGTCGACCTTTTGGGCGATTCGTGTGGCGTGGGGGCGGGAGAGAGAGCCTGGGTAGGATCTGACAGGTAAGTAGGGGGCGGCGTGCAGGACAGTGGTGCCGAGGTGAGCGTGCGGGGGGTGTGCGTTTGTCTGTGAGAGAAGTGGTGTGCGTGCTGTCTGGGATAGATAGGTCTCAGGCGTCTTCTGCTTAGTTTGGGGTTCAGCGCTGATTCGTGGGGTTGGCGACAATAGTGTGGTGGAGCTACCAGCGAGGTGGTGGTGTGTGGGTCGGGATGTGGGCGGCTGTTGGGCGTGTGATGATGTGGGCTAGGGTGTCGCTGGAGGGGCTGTGGCTGAGCGGCCCCGGTAGGTGGGGGGAGGTGATGGTGCGTTAGAGCGGCTCGAGTGTAGGAGGAAGCCAGAGCCATACGGTGGCGCATTGATGAGAGTGCGCGGTAACTGGAGGAGGAGCTGGACGAGGTTGGCTCACGCAGAGAGCGATTGGGAGTGAATGCCTAGCGCCTGCTTGTGGGGGGTCACGTTGCCCAGTTGGATGTTGAAGATAAGGGTTATTAATGCGTTGTGAAGGGGAGGGGAAGGGTAGTGTGGGGATAGTTAGCGAGGGTGGGTCTGGTCGGGGGGTGGGACAAGGCGATCGTACTCTGGGCGTTTAGAAGTGTTGATTGCGGCGCGTGGGTACATATCGCTCGCGGCATTGCATTGAGAGACAGTTGGTGAAGTGCGGCGCGTGAGAGACCGTTAAAGGGATGGATTGAGTGTGGGAGGGCAGGAGGGGGTAAGGGAGGGGGAGAGCGAGTGCCATAAGACTAAATTTGTCATGGGCGTTGGGCGAGGAGGGCATGCCGGGATGAGTGTCTGGGCGCACAGAGTGTGCTCCGGACCGATGGCAGACAACCTGGGATGAGAATGAAGTGAGGGTGGTGCCAGCTGTGTCAGCCGTGGGCTGTGGGAGCAGACCAATCCGGGAGAGACATTGATTTTCTACGCCGTGCTTATGTCGGTCTAAATTTGACGCCAGAGCAAAGCTGATCCGACAGCTGCAGTGCAGAGGAGTCTCCCTGTTGCTCAGAAAACCGTGCTTTAAGATTTCCTTTGGCCTCCGCACTTTTTGTGTCGGTCGCCAAGTCGTTATTTGGCATCTGACTTTTTTTCAGACGCTAGATTTGACACGCTTTGAGGACTCCCGACCCTTATTTGTGAAGGTTTTACTTTTGGCTTGTACTCCGGTTCCAGCTCTCGACCACGTAGTCCGCAGGATAAGTGCTAGGCAGGAGGAGGAGGGGAGGAGGAGGAGGGATCCAAGTCCTGTATGCCGTGAGTTGGTACATGGTCGAGTTGTCTGTGGCTGCGGTGGCCCGAATTCTATATCTTTCTTTTGCCCGTCTGCTCGGTGTTGGTGTTGACAGCTCATGCAGGAAATTGGTGCTGCGTGTGGACTGGGGCCTGGGCTGGCTCTTGGGTTGCCATGTGACATGATCAATAAGGTGAAACCGTCGCGCGTCATGGTTGCGCTGGCACTTTTTTTGTGCGACACTTCGGCAGTGAGCTCTGAAAATCAGCCTGCTTCTACCCAGACAAGCGAAACTGTGCCAGGAGCCACTCGGGTCGTGTATGGACCTCGGTTAGCGTGCTGCATCGATTACAGCGATCTCTGATGTCCGTTGAACCTTTCCGGGGTGAAAATATAGTTGCCTAATGGAGCTCTGTCCGTCAGGACTTGTGGGTGGGTGGAATGGCGGTGGCAGCTGTTTTCTAGAGGCTCGTTATGGGTTGGTGGCCTTCTGCGGATTTCGGGCGCCAGAGGTAGGGCTGAATGGCCGTCGTTCCAAGAGCTTCCTCCCGTTTGTGATGCGCCTGGCTAGCCGAGCAGTGGTCGCGGATGTGTGACTATGTCTGTGGGACGCCAAGAGAGGCCTCGAGGTGTGTGGTTCTGTACCAGGTGCGTGTGTCCCAGAGAAAGGGCACGGGAGCCGCTCCAGCACGGATATACCGGCGCGCATGAAACGTTGGCACTATGTGAGTGAAGCCGTGGGAGGGGGAAGGAAGTTGACAGAGTTCATGTCTGGAATTTAGAGCTGGGGCGTCAGTAGGTTGAGGACTAGTAGGCAAATATAGGCCATGTAAGGATGAACTGGGCAGTTCTTGATGGGGACTTCCTCAAATTATAAAGGGCGATCGCTTGGGTTGTGAAACGGGTGGTGGTTTGTGTCTCTTCCCGGTGCGGGAAGCCGTGGCCTCGGCTGCAGGGTGGGGCAGGGAGGCTCGTTGCCGACGTTCCTCGTGGTTGTGTGCGGAGATGTGCTTGGTGCTCTCTGTTGTGTACGCCCAGGCCCTGTCCGTGCGTTATCCACGGACCTGCATAGCAATGCTTGGTTGGCCTAGTGCACCACATTGTCTTCAGTGGGTACGAGAAAGAGAAGTTAGATGTTTAAGCAGTCGTGTAGGAGAGTTGGTAGCGAGGTTTTTAGTTCAGACGGTGTTGTTGCTATGAACCACTTTGTGTGTTTTGAAGCTTCTCCGCCTGCCCATCGTGTGCCGATGCGCATTAGGAAGAAATAAGCGGGTGCCGTGACTGCGGGCTGTTCAGATTTGGGCTGTCCTGGGTGGGGTGTGGTTTCAACGGTAATTAGCGTTGAACGTGCCTTCGCTGGGTTTGAGATGCCTAGAGGAGCAGGCGGAAACGTGCTGAGTGGACCTTTCTGCTCGTAGAGTGAATGAAAGGCCAGGTGGAGCAGGCGTTGGGGTGTGTCCAGCTGGGACTGTTGAGGAAGAATGACATGAAAATGGTTGGGCATAGGAGAGCAGCAGAGTAGTGTGGATGAAAATTAGATTTAGGTTCAGCCAAACAGGTGCGTAGCCAGTATAGGGTAAGAGTGTCTGTCTGTGTCTACAGGTTTGCACGCCAGGCCTGGCACCTGTGGTGACTACTCGGCATGGGACCGTCCGTTATGGGGTGACGGAACTGAGTGTTCACAAGGTTATATAACTCTAACAACCCCTGCAGCTTATGGCCAGTGCCATCAAGTGGGCATTCTATAAGTGGAGAAGCAAGGAGGAAGAGCCACGGGCTCCGTTGATTGGCAAGGTGGCTGGGGGAAAAAGTGCAGTTGTGGGGCCATGAGGACCGGAATGGGGTAGTATGATATGTGTCTTCATTGGGGTTGCTGATGGAGGTGGCAGAAGGTGGGCCGCAAGGGTCTGCGGCCACCGTGGGGAGCTGTGCAGGAGCCGAGTCCCCACCAGGTCAGGGTGGGGTGATAGTGTGCAAGGTCGTTGCTTTTCTAGTACAGTTGCTTCACGATTCGCACTGAGGATTCTTTTCTGTTTTGTTTCTAGTCTACATGTTTACAGGCAAATGAAAATGTATTAGTTCACTTTCGCGAGCTAAGACCTGGGATATTGTGAAAGTGTGAGAAGTTCAAAGGGGAAGTTGCTCACTAAGATCGTATTATTCACGAAGGTGCTGGATTGCATGATGTGAGCGTTCTGGTGGGCCGTTGAAAGAGTTTGCCAGCCTGCCATCGTACTGTCGTTGAGGGTACGAAATGGGGAAAGCAGTGAGTGTCTTCAGAGGCTGGCTGGTTTTTTGTCTGCCATCTCGTGTAGCTTGCGCTTTGGGTACCTCGTGATTTGGGATTTTTTTATTTTTACATGCTGCTGTTGCAGGTGTGAAGAGAACATACTCAAAGCTGATGTGTTCATGGAATGCACAGCCTGTTCCGTTTGCCTGTTATCAGGCAGACTGATGACAGCATGTACATGTGAGTGACAAGAGACTTCTCTACTCTATTTGCTTATGGATAAAGATAAGTTGACATCCTGAACGCCTTTTTAAGGTGCAGTGCGTGTGGACTTTTGGTCTCGCACGTAAGTGTGGCAAAAGAAAATGCCGGTGTTCAGCATGAACAAACACAGAGTGTAGGAGTAAGCCTCTGCTTTATTAATCTACAAGGCTCCTGGATTTGAGCCGAGCCTGAAGGCAGCTTAAAAAGACACTGTGTAAAACATGGTTTGTCGGGTCTGTCTCTAGTTAGACCGATGTTTATCGCACAGTACTTCAAAGTAAGGTGTCTTTGAGACATGTGGTGTCCGACGCATCGCTGGGGAATAGACGGAGGCTAAATATAGAGTGTTATGCCAAGTTGGTGAATAAATGATCTTAATAAATGCCGCAAACGTCAAATTGCTATAAAAAAGGAATGGAGAGAAGACTGGGTAAGTCAAAATAGAGCTTAGTGACCCTTGGCTATACACGCATGGTCAGCATCTAAATCCTTAACGTGCTTATAAGACTGCCTACAAATCATGCCAAATTCAAGCTTTATCTAGCATTCAATTAGTGATATAAATATAATTCTAATATAATTAGAGGGGATAAAAAAATGAATTTATTCTTTTCAGTTCCTTTGATGTCGGAGCCTGTGGCCATAGTATTGGTTGACAGGCAGGATAGCCTTGCTTATGCAAAAAAGCTGTAAAGAACCACGGCGCCCCGTCAGCGGTTATACGTGGTGCAGGACATCAAGAGACGGGGAGCCGAGGCTGGGGATAGGGAAACTGTGCTACCAGCCTCGATGCTTTGTATTTGACAGTTTAGTCCTATAGAAATGCCCGAGAATGTCAGCCGGATGGGCTGGGCAGCAGGGAGCGCCGGTGTCCTGGTGCTGTTGGCGGGTTTTGGTGGTTGTTCTCACTCCGGATGGAAGTGTCGAGCCCGTTGTGTCCACGCTTAGTGAACTCGCACTCGCTGGTATTTCTGGAGGCTGTAATTTATGAGGAAAGTGTTTAGAAAGGGGGGAGTGTTCTGGCTGTTCTGCGATTCTATATCCTGTCTTGTTCGCCCACAATGCTTTGACACGTTATATTGGTAGGTTGATGTAACGTGAGTTTAGTGACCTCGGTGTACGGGAGCAGAGATGCCAAGTGAAAAACATGCGGTTTTCTTAGAATAATAAATACACGAGAAGAATTACTAGTATATAAATTTGTTATGTTGTAGACGTGATCTGTACAGCTTCTCCGAAGTTGTTTAGGACTAGGCTGTGGTGGGCTCTGCGGCGCCCATTTGGCTGTAGCTCGTTGGGTGGTTTTTTTTTGTTATATATCAAAATCTGCACAAAAGGTGGATGCATAATTATGAGGAAGAAGAAATGCGCGGAACACATTGAATAGGCAGGCGCTCTTGTGGGGCAACTTAATTGTTCGCAGCCCCAGGACGAAGAGAGGAAGCATGAAAGCTTGGGCTTGACTATGTGATCCTGCCCTGGCGGTTGCTGGCACGGTGTGCTGCCGAGGGTTCTCTGATGGTTTAGCCCGCCTTGTTTGTTTGGCTCGACTGTTGTCTGTTCGTGGTGTGTCAGAACCTACGGAGTAGTCCCGTGTGTGTATTCTCACTACTACACACAAGTGAATTCTCTCGGGGGGACGGGCTTAAGCACGTGCGCAGACTGCCGACCGCGGGCTGATGATTGCCAGTGGCCCGAATAACCCAGAGATTGGATGCTCGTCTATGGAGTAGGGCTACACTAGCCCCTGGCCCCCCTCCTCCAAGGGGTTTGTGTTCGACTGGTCTTTATTTTTTCTGGTTTTCGGCGGTTCCATCTGGTTCTCCTGGTGTCTGTGGCGTGCTGCAGCACGTTGGGTTTCTCTCCCTGTTGTGGATGGATTGGATAGGTGTTCTGACTGCCGCGCCTTGGGTGACGCGCGGTTGCTCTGTTTGTGGGCGGTCGCCATCAGACTGGAAGCGTCACTGGACAGTGCCCACGTGTGTTTTTACGTTTCGGACTGTTTAGTGTCGCTCTCTGCTTAGCTACAGGGTGCTTGGACTGCTCAGCGGGGTGATCGAAGGAATGCCTTGCCACACGTGCATATTCTGAGTGATTTGGGAGGATGCAATTCTTGCACTCTCTAATCAAAGGGCGGTGGAGGGTTCACCAGCCCTGCCCTAGCCATGGATGGCCTGCTGCGGCTGTTTGCGGTTTGGGATGAATTCTGACGGATTGGGTACATGCTAGGTTTTCTGTCGAGTGGCATCCATGTGAATCCAAGATAAAAAGTGGCATCTTATTTATTTTATTGTTTTGTGGGTTTGGGGCGTTTGTGTTATATTAGTCCTAAAGTGGCGTTGTTGTTCCAATACTAGTGCACGTGCGTGAAATTCAAGAATCCAGTGTTGGGGAATCTCTCGCCGTGCATCGTGCAACAAAAATAACGCCGGGGGCAGTTGTCAGGAGATGATGTATGAGATGAAATAGAGGATGAGCTGCCTGCAGTGCAACAGGGTGCTGAGGCTGGGAGTAATTTGCGGTGGCCTGGAGCCATTGCTTGGGTTGGCACTTTTAGTGTGAGGGGTCTCTATGTGCTGGAGGTGGCTTGCTGGCACAGGAAAGTACAGACTGGTGCATGTGGCTCATGAGACATCGCTCAGTGCCGGCGCACGTTTCGCTGGGTCCCGAGCTTATGTTGTGTGCGAAAAGTCCATTCACCGTGGATCATCCAGGGACAGGTTGGTGGCCCTTGGGCAGTGAGGTGATGCGGAGACACGTGACTGTGATAGTTGCGTTTGGAACGATCAGAGGGTACGAAGATAGAATTAGGAACAGCAAGAGGAGCAAGAAATGTCGGCTTTGTGTCTCTATGTTCACTAGTTAGTTATGTGATCGAAAGGAGCAGTGGATTTTGTGAGATAAGAGGCGGGTGAATGGTTACGAAGATCCTTAACCCTCTGTGTCTAACTGAAGCTCAGTGTTGTCAGAGAGAATCAGTATTGTTTGATATTATCCCTCTCCTCGGACAAGAGGTGGTGGATGGTACGATGGCAGTTATAAAACTGTCCAGTGAACTGCTGGAATTCTTGGTGTTGCTTTGGGGAATGTCTGATGAAAGTGTCATGTGTACCTTGGAGTGTGGCATAGAGCAGGAGGGAGGTACGATGAAGGGTGGATAGTCGGCTGTGCCGCAGGTTGCGGTGTCCGTGAACCAGGTGTGGGAAGCATGACATTGACTTGTGGTTGTTCCTCTGAGGATGCCGAGTGGCACCACTCTAAGTGCTCAGG
>VKON01003235.1:0-17638 GCA_009741485.1 Malurus cyaneus samueli | reverse complement strand
CACATTTGGACATGATCAATCAGCTTTCTATAGAAGATTCTCTAAATTCCTCACAGCATAAGTAGTGTTTACTGCCTGAAGAGTGATTTTCAGTGAATTGCAGCCTTGGGCTTTCCAGAGGCATTCGGAGCACGGAGAAGGGAAAGCTTCATGTTTCTCCTCTGCAACACAGCTTTCATGTTGGATTTACAATGAACTTGGACAATGGCTTGAAACAATGAAAACTTGGAAAACCGAAATGCCAGCCAGCTTGAGATTGCTTTGTTGGGGAGAATGAATGCGATTTGATTTATATCCGGATTGTGGGTTCTGGGAAATAAAATACTGTCTACGATGGTTTAGAAGAGTGTGTTTTGTGCTTTTGTATACAAGGAAGGGAATTTCATATGAGGGTAAGTGTTTCCTTGTTCTTGTAATAAGAGGGAGGAAAGGTTGTCTCATAATGAAGCTAATTTCATAGTTTTGAAGTTTTTAAAATAATTAAATCCGACCTACCGTAATATGGTCTGATTACCTATTTTTAGTAAAGGCGTAAAATGGTAAATCAACTGAAACATGGCAGCTGATAATGGTGCAAGAGTAGAAGTGGGAATCAGCAGGGATCACACAGGCTTACTAGGCAGCTTTGGTGTTCGAGGCTTGGTACTGAACCCTGAATATGAAATCAAATGAAACGCAAGAAGAAAAAAAAAAAAACCAATAAAAAATTTATAAAAACCTCAAAAAAAACCACATAGTAAAAGTGAAAGATTGAAGAATGTTCAGTCCACTTTTGAAACCAAAAAAAATCCTTATTCTAGAGAAAGAAGGTTATTGTAAGATCGGAGTGAGAAATTTGTGAAGGTAATTGAAATAATAAATTTTTTTTTTTTTTGTGAAACTGGTAGACACTGCTCTCCCCAAGAGGTTTCCCATGACAATGATGCTAAATATGACATATGACAGGTAGGAACTCCTTAAATTAAACTAATGGCTTTCTGGACAGGAGGGACTTTGGCACTTGAATTAAAAGGGTTCCTACTAAAGCAGACAGGGAAGTTCTGAAAGAAAACTTTGATAAAATTTCATCTTGCTTACTGAAAAAGAGGACCCAAGTTTTCATTTAAATGCATGAGCATTTTGGAGCAGAGGGACATTTCTCCCTCCTCATCCGGGGATCCTCTACTCTGAAAAAACCTTTCATTGGTGACTATTTTTATGAGTTGAGACAGTTTTCTACATCTATTTCAGTCCAAGTATGATGCAGAAATTTCAGGAGAAAGAAGAAAATAGTTTGTCACCTCTTTGCATGGCGCATTGGATTCTGATATGTCTATTCAATGTGATTAAATGAAGGGTAATCTATGTGGATCTGCAGCGTTTGTGGTTTACATTTTTGTTTTTGGGAAATATGTAGTTTCCCTAGAAAAAATCATCACAATGTTACTTGACCTACTTATGTTTCTGGATGCAGCTGGATAAAACTTGCCCTTCCAGGATACGTGAGGGTATTCCCTTCCTTATCAATATGTTCATTCTTTTACAGAGGAGTATAATACTGCACGAAAATGGAACCAAGTTCCTCTCACAATGCTTGCCAAAATTCCATATTCAGATGAGGTCCTTTTGGAGAAGACTTGCTTTTGTTTGGTTAGATGGATCTAAGACAATCTGAATACATTTCAGAGTATCTTTCATTCAGGGTATATATAGTTAAATCGCGACATTAAGAAAAAAGACTTTCTTGATTAAAATGCACAGTTTAGTGTAAGTCTAGACAGGCAAGAGCAATAACCTCCAGTTTTGGCACGTAAAGATCATTTTATAGGAGCCTGAAGAGACATGAAGAGGTCCTGACAGGTCAGAAGCAAGCTCGGTTCTTTGTCACTTTCCAAATTTCAAGAATCCTCAACTGGCACAAAAGGGAAATAAAATGGAGGGCAACAGTTGCCTACTTGACAATTCTGAATGAATATTGTTCTAAATAATATCATTTATAATGATATTTTGTCTAATTTAACACTGAGGTAAGCCCAATGGCATTCCTTTGGGCATGCCTGTTTGTTGTACTTTATCACTCAAGGATGCGGAGGAGAGTTTGGCTCTATGGAACTTTGCTTCCCGTAAGTGTTCACTTGGACATCAGTCATTCTACTGGAGGTCATGTGAGGTGAAATTCTTTATGATTTTCGGAGCTCAGGTATAGTCCTATTCGTGCCAATATTTGCTGAGCCTGGGGCAGGTGATGCAGTTAGGGTGTTAGCTGTCATACTGCGGGTATTTGGTCAAATCAAAAGCTGTGCGAGTTCCAAGTGTCAAGTACGGTGGGCAGTTGATTTTGCTGATTTTTGTTGTTGTCTTGACAATGTCCTTCTGCGTGATCCCGTGAATGGCTCTATTTCTGATTCATGGTGAGTTGAATGTTTGTGGCAATTTTTTGGTCGTTTGCCTCAGAGCCAGATGGTAAATTGGACGGTTCTCTTGGTGGTTCACTCCAAGGGCCAAATGAGAACAAATTCCAGTTCCAACAGGGGAGTTAAATAATGGAGCAATTGAGTGATTAAATGAATTGAAGCCTAGAGAGAGAAAGTCGGACTATACATCAAGGAAATGTAAACATGAAGCATATTTTTAAACCTTTTTCATCCCCGAGAATGGTGCAACACCAAATAAGGCAAGATGTTTGCTCTGGAACTGGAAAAAGAGGTGGTGAAGCACCAACATTGATCTTTTCGAATTGATGGTACAAATCGCGGTTTATATTGACAAGTTTTTCTGTCAGTGAGCCTGCTCAGCAAAGCAGCATGATCCCACTAGCATCCCCTAATTGGGAGGAGAATAGGCGTCTCTATTGTGAAATGTTGCACAATTTGGTTTGGTACATGTTGTTTTTGGCCATGCTGGTGGGTTGCATGTGCCTAAAGAAAAGAAATACGTTCAATCCATTTTCAAAAAAGATGGGAGCTAGTTGGCCAGCAGAAATCTGGATAAGGTAAATGGCAGATCCTCGAGCTCCACTCGACAACCTTGGCACTTTGAGTTTAAAGTGAAAAGTCAGTGTAATTCAGGTGTAATTCAAACTCCTGATCCTTTTGGATGGCACCTATTTTATACCAAAGATTCGCTCTCGGTGTGTTGTTGGGGTCAGTTGGTAATGCCACTATGGTTTTTGGGTGTTCCTGTTTTGGAGAGCATTTTCTGCGGATGTTGGCCGTAAAGTATGTTTGCAATGAGATACGGTGTAGCTCATTACATACTTGTATGTATTTTTTCATTATTTCCTTCTCCACTCGTCATGTTGATAGCATTCTATTATTATGGTTTTCTGCACTCGGGGTCACTATTCGTGGGTACTATTGGTGTCGGCTTGGTGTCTATACATCTACAGGACCGCAGGTCCACTTCGTGACTACCGGCTGCTCGAGTCGACGTCACACTTCAGCGTCGACTTCGGCAGCGGAGGTAAAAGACCAGGATTGCTCTTGTTGTTGCTTTGTCTCTCTCTGCAAGTTGTGACGTGTAGGTGTCTGACACAGATTCTGGTTTCTGTAGTGAGGGAGATCTGAGATCTGTGAGCGCCATATGTTTGTGATGTTTTCGGGCGCCTGGGCATGTACGAGTCAGTTTATGTCGTTTGTGCTAGTGTTGTGTGCGATCCTCTTTAACCCGTCATGGAAAATGCTATTTGAACGCGGACCCGAGCGCAGCGGTTCCAATACCTAATCATGTGGCTGTATATGTGGCTGCACTTTCATAAGTTTACACTTGAAGATCGCCGCTTTCGCAGGACGCATACGTAGTTGGCGCATCATACGTGCCCTTGCCACCTCCTCGGTGCTGATTAGGCACTGGGTGTTGAGGCAGCTCAATTAATGGGTGGTCACTGATATGAGCGCTTGCAGCACAGCACTTGGGCACATGGCCGGAGGGTAGTTATAAGTAGGCTTGTCCGCTCGACCTCGCGGCGGCCACGCCACGGAATAGCCTGGGGAGCATGAGAAGGATGTGGTTGGAGAGAGTTATGCAGGGTTTGTGTGGTGAGATGTTGGCGACATTCTCGGGTCCGTTGTTTAGCCGGCTCTGTGGAGTGGGGTTGAATTATATCCGGCGGATGGATTGAGACGTTTCAGAGAGAGTGGTGTGACACTTCTCAGAGTTGTGAGGATTTGTTGTCGCATCTCCTAGATTTAGGTGGATGTGCCTTTGCGGCCTGCCGGGCTCTCCCAGCTGTGTGTGACTGCGTACACTGCGTGCCGAGGGTGGCCGAGTGGAGAGGAGTGAGAGGAAAAGTTGTATATACATCTAGAGTAGTTGAATGACGGATGACTCGAATGGCGCGCATGGGAGGTGTGAGAGACTAGTTGTGCTCAGCGGGAGAACTCCTTTTTTCAGTACGCGGGAGATCCCCAACGGTGGCCCTTGTTATGGGGAGGCATCTGTCGTTCTCGTCCAAATGGAATTTAGATTGTTGCTTGTACTTGTTACAGGCAAGCACACAGCTGCTGTGCTTATTAATGATAGCTTCGATGAATGATGAGAATAAACTATCATGTTTATGTCTATATTGAGTTACATACATATAGCCGACACTCGTAGAGTGTGAGCGACATATCTCTTCTCTTGTCCTCCAGCATAAACATAATACTACTACCTCTATGCAACCGTGGTTCTCTACGTATCATCGTTCTGCAGCTATCCCCCCACAGCAAACGCCGGCCTCTTCCTTGGTCCCATTTCCCTCCCAAACAATGAATAATTCAATTTGAGTGTTCCATGTTGCCTTTTGTAACTTCACGTAAAGATCTGCTTCATTTCTAGAGAAGCATAAGCATGCTGGGCAGACCAGAAGTGACAGCAATGTGTTTCCCTCTTGACGATGTAGATGATTGTGTTGTTGTTCCTCTGTATATATTTGTTTGTCTTTTTTGTGATTCTGGCGTTTAATTTATCTGCTTTATATTTTGTGCGTTCCTAGTCAGAGGTTGATATGGCCATTATCGTTTCTTGCCTGTATATCATGGCGCCCGGTGATATATCCTTGTGGACAGGCGACTAATGTTTGTTATTATGTTGTGGTGTTACATCAGGTGTAAATGAGAGCTGAGAGCGAGCATTGTGGTTCGACGGGTGTTTTTGATTTTCATGTGAATATGAGATGAGTGGACAGTTCATTTGGTGGTTGATGTGGGCAGTGGCGCTACTAGGAGTGCTGTAGCTTCGACAGTCTCGATTTCATATGTGGCATAGAGTAGATAACGGCACAAGTTGGTGGGCGCGTTTTAAAAGTTGGGTGATTGTAGGTTTTTCTCAACATATAGCGAGTCTCTGTGTTCCTTAGGTAGCTTACTCTCTGCAGTGCACAGCTAGTCTGCCCTGAGCGGTGGTGATTGAGCATGGTGCGGAGATTTTTCGTATGCTCTGTTTGGGAAAAGGATACGTTCTATGCCTCTAAGGTAGGCTGGGATAACTTTGTGCTCTCTGTTGTTCGTTTGAGAGTCTGCCCTGGCTTTGCTGTCAGACGTATTCTCCTGAGGCTCCGTTGTGTCTGCTCCCCCATCTCTATTGTGTGCTTCACCAGGTGGCAAAGTGTTTCTAGGCTGCCCAGATGGGTGAGGTTGGGTCGGGGTGGGCCGACCAGCGAGTCCGTGCGTGTGAGGGTTCTGCTTTACGCTTGTTTCTCGTACAAAGATAGGCGTGCAATTTAAACAGTTCTAATAGGATTGCTTGATGTTGCGAGGCCACTGGAGTCACTGTCTCCTTTTCTACTGGATTTCCAGCACATGCTGGCGTTGGTGTTGGTGTGCCAATTAATGCATGTAGCATGCAATGTTGGCAGGGTGCTTACAAAAGTAGTAAATCCTGAGTGTGCTATGGTGGTGTTTGGTCGGTGTTGTTTGTTTCCAGGTCGGGTCTTACAGTGCGGCAGTCTTGCGAGGATAGACGTGTCCTTCTGCTTCTTTGTGCAGCGCGCCATTCGGGTAACTGGGGTTGTTGGGTGTGTTAGGGTAAGTGTGGCGACGAGTGCTGGGGAGGGATGGGAGGGGCGATGGGCGACGCGGGTGGATTTTAGAGGTGGGTATGGATGTCAGGTAGTTTTTCTGCCTGGCCAGGTGTGGAATTATCAATATTATTATATATATTTCATGTAGCTGCAGGGATTTTTAAGTCGGCATTAGAGTTAAATGATTACTTATAAATAAGTACCCATATTTAGTATCTCAATTAGTTTCAGAATGTTAATGGATATGGTTAATATAGATATGTATCATAAAATAGAGATGTATTACTGTGATATCTTTATGTATATAGTTTCAGTTTTTTTCTAGAAAGTATACTAAAAACTTTGTCCTATTTGATTGGCTTTCGGGTAGTGTTTTTTGTCATCCTCTGTGCCTGGCACATCGGGGGAATGCCTGATTAATGGCTTGGGTGACGTTGCTTGACAGTGTAACATGCCATCCTCGATGTTAAACTCATGCACCTAGGAAGACAATCAGTACTGAGGCCTTCTCATCTAACATTCTGCTTCTAATCTAACTATCTACTATCCTCTTACCTAATCAAGTTACTCGTTTTCTTTCGGGAGAAACATCAATATCTTCCTTTTGGAACACATCTTTCTCTTCTCAATTAGTAATTGAATTCCTGACGAGGTTAGTGTCACCATTAAGCAGCTGATGAGCCCCTGCCTAGGGTGTTGATTCGTTTCCTCTCTTGTTTGACATTTTGTACTCTTTTCGTGCTCTTTAATTTTGGAATATTGGCTGAGGAAGCCATGTGAACTCGATGGTGACCCTGCCTTATGGGAATACCCCAAAGAATGCCTCAGAGATAAGCAATCTTAGTAAATATTGTGTAACGGCACCAGAGGGACAGAATTATTTTTGGTTATGTGAAGCGAAATCTTCCTGGTGGCCCACAAAGAACTGCCTTGCAAGCAATTCCCGAAGGTACATTAAACATCTGCATACTGATGGTATTGACATTGATATTCAGTGACATTTAATGAAAAAAAGAAGAAATCAAAGTCTCTACATTTTTGTGCTTTCATAATATTAGATGGCATTAACACAAGAGGAACAATTCTGGTTAAGCATGAAGGTTTAACTGAGTGAATTTAATTCAATCAATCAGCTAAAGCCTAACTCACGCCACTGCATTTTATAAAGACAGTTAAATTCACTATTTAGATTTGTATTAATACAGAATGGAAAAGGAATATAGAAGATTTTTAAAAACCAGTGTAAATTGGTGGTTTTCTTGAGTTGGAGTTGTATAGCAGTTTTAAGATAATAGTAACGATGGAGGCTGTTTACTGAGTATCCTTTTTATTTATGAGAGAAAGAAAGAGAGAAGACTAAATAAGCCATCCTCTATATTTTCTGTCTTAGGCTAGGTTCATTGGTGTCAGTTATTATGTTCTTATATAATTTAGATCTACAATACAATTCTCAAAACTGACAAAGGTTGGAGAATGGTTTGAACCCGTGACCTGCAGTCTCAGTCGACGACAATGAGGGAAGTTACTGGATTTATGGACCCATTTACATAAATGGAAAAGATTAATTTTGGTGTTAGATTTAAACAAATAGAGGATGACAACAAGCAAGGGCTGGCCACTGTCCTCCCAGGCTCCGTCTGGCTCCAGGATGCCTAAGGATGTCAAGTGAGGAGACTCCCACGCTGTGTCCCCAAGTGAGCCCTGCTGGCCCTGGCACCCACTCCCCTAAGCGGGGACTTCCCTGTTGAGCCAGGCAGCTCCTTCCCCACCAGTCCCACACGCTCCCAAGAACCATCCAGTGCCCTGTTTGGGGCTCCCGGGCAATGTGAGCCCAGGGAAGGCGGCCCGCCCTGCCTGGAGAGCTCTAGCAACCACAGCCTGAAGATCCCATGGGCTGAGCGTGGAAGGAAGTGCTGTTGGATAAACGGAACTACTTCAAAATGAAGGCTGTCATTACCCTCTGAAACTCCTGCTCTCTCCTGCACTTGGCCAACCAGAGCAGGATACGGAAGCCAGCGAACTGGACTGAGGTGACAAACAGGTTCCATAACCTGGAACAAGGGAATAAGACACAGTGAAGTCACAACGTGGTGGGTCGTGTGGTGGCTGTTGGTTACTGATGCTGTTTACCTGCTGTGTTCGCAGAATGGGGTTGGCTCATGATCACCTTTGTGCGTCACAAGAATGTGAACGCCATAACAAACTAATGGTTAAAAACGCTGATTTTGGCAAAAAACGTCTTGCAAAACCAGTGTGGATCTGTGCTGGGCAGGGGCACACAGGGAAAAATCAACAGTTTTAACCCAGAGGACAGTCCAGGGTCCACACAGCAGAGCACCATGGTCCTGCTGGACCAAGGTGTATTGACTTGCGGGTCCTGTGCCATGGGGCTCCTTCAGAGCCATTCCCCTGCATGGCAGGAGTGCGTGTGTCACTGGATCCCCAGCTTGGCAGGGCGGTGGGAGCAGAGCTGCAGGACAGCGACAGCAACATCACAGGCCTTCATTCCCAAGAAACCTCCTCACGGCGATATCTCGGCGGCTCACTATGAGAAGGCCCCCGTCGTGGGTTTCTGTGAGCAACCCAATCAGCCAATGTCTGAAATAGACCAAGTCCCTTGGCCAAGCTATCTCTGAGCATGGTCAGAAATAGCACAGGCTTAATTACGCCACACATAAATTGCCAATGCCATTACATAAACAGCAATTAATTACATACTCATTTACTAGCTGGTGAGCATAAGACGCTTCCACAATGTGCAAAAATGCATTTCTGAGAGCTCTTCCATACTCGAGAGAGATAAATCAGTTGATAAAGAGCAGAGTGCCTGGATTAAAGAAACAAATGAATAAACACAAGCCCCTTCATGAATGCAAGTAAATATTTCTATTGCAGGCTTGACACAATTCCACGGTATTTTTTCCTGTACTGTTTTCAATTAAACAGATTTTTAAAGATCTGGATTGTCATGAGGAATGCAACTCTTCCTTTATGATATAAACTACTTGATGAATCAGCCTGCAAGATCACGGATAATTTCAGTGGCTCAGAAGTTGCTACTAGATTTTCCTGGAATGTAATTTCCCTATTAAAAGGAAAACCATTTGTAAGGAATAGGATTAGATAAATAGTGAGTTTTAAACATTACAAGCTGTATGTGCATTGCCAGACAGCATCCAAGATGGGTATGACAGATCTGATTGCTGAGGTTAATTTTTAAGGCTTTTTTTTGGTTGTTCTGTGTTTCAGTAACCTGGATATTGTCCTGAAGTTGTGTAGGAATGTGTTGTGTTTCTGTCCTGCCTAGCACACCACACTAAAGGCAATACTCTTTATAATCACAGGTGGTTCACACTTCCAAGTCGATTTGTAAAGAGCAGCCTGTATTAAATGCCTTGGAAGTATTAATTTATGTTTAATTTTGTCTGGTGTTGCACCTCAGGATCTCCGAATTTCTTTTCCAGTAGTCTCTTCTTTCTCTACATCTCCCCTGTGATCCCTGCTCTCACTGTGTCCTGGAATCAGCACCCTGCATCAGAAGACCCAGTGTGTTCCATCTCAGCTGACCCCAACCAGCCCCAAAACTGCACTGATTCTTCACCATGGCATCATGTCCAGACAGGAATGTGACAGATTCTGACGGTTTTGTTAGTCCTACCAGAGATTCCTCTGACCCTACCTAAATAAAGCTAGAGATGGCTATCGAGAAGGACCAAACTCTGTTCCTTCAGGGCACAATGAAACTCCCTGGACCAATTCAGAGCCCTGGAAAGAGAACTGGCGAGCCACACGAGTGGAGGCATGGGCAAGAATCTGGCTGAAGAGCTGCTCTCAGAATAAATTTTGCAGCTGGCTCCGAATTGAGTGCTAAACTGAGCTCCTCCTAGGCTCTGTGAAAACCCTTTGTCAGGTAGGGCTCCAGATCCATGTGTAGTAGGTGCTTCATGGCCATCTCTGATGCATTTGCTGAGCTGGCTTCTTATTTCAGCCTCAGCTGCCAGGCCATGCTCCTACCCAGGTGGATCCAGCCATGTAAGAGACACAGTCATAGGCAGTAAAGAGGTACACACATCCTGTTCAGCCACTCGCTGGCAGGTTCCAGGAGAAGCCAGTAATTCCGTGCATGCCCCCATCCTTGGCTCCCTCGCTCCCCACGACCGTCCCTCAGACGCCTGCTCATCTCCCCACGGTTCTGATTATCCTCTGTGGTGCAGCCCTTATACGAACATTTATTCTATTTACTGTTCTCATAGCTCTGTTAGTGAATGTGCCACAGGGATGCTATGTCCTTTCCCGTGCTCACGGCCGGGCCCAGCCTGTGTCCCGCCAAACCACCTTCCAGGTGATCTGTGCCTGCCCTGCTCTGTGTGCTCGGGGGTGAAACATCACGGCTCGGACAGACCTCAACAAGGAACCTGCCAAGCAGAACTATGTCCTGAGGGATGTCTTACACTACATTCCTCAGCTCAAATCAAAAGAGAGATGAGCACGAATAAGGAAAGGGTGCATTTTAACTGCTCGTCGTACCCTCTATATAAGCTCTAAGGGTGTGTGACTTTTTTCTCATCAGAATTTGATGAGTGGGTATCCAGGAAGGCACTCCTAAACATGCACTCAGCCACTGCCAACACCAGATTTTGTTGCATTTGGAATCAAACTGGCCTGATATTGGGTGCAGCAGAACTGATGTCTGTGTAAACCTAAGCAGATCCTCGTTCCCAGCTCCCCGAGTGACCTTTAAAACTCCGTCTATTCATGAGAGAGCATAATTGCAATTGTGCCTATTCTATTAAATCCAAACTGCACAGTTAAACCAAATTTAAAAAGTAAATTAATCCAATATGTCTATGGATGACCTCGCGCCCCAGCGCTTTTCCAAAAAGAAAAATGGTAATGTCGCAGTGGAAAAGGAAACTTTTATATGACTGCTCTGGTGGAATGGGCAGATGACAGGATGGGCTGTTGATTTTCCTCTGAGATGGCATCCACAAAGTTCAGCATGGGCTATCACACAGGGAAGCTCACCCTGATCCCTTTCTGTTCCCTTCATTTAATCCACGCTGACAGCAGTAAAGAACCAGTCCATATCAAAAGAAATAATAAAAAAGAATCACTTCAGAGGTGTAGCACGTTTGTGAGGCATGCTACACAAACAGTTTGCAAGGGTTACTAATTGCCAGGACATGGAAATCAAGTAAAATGAGACGCAGATTTTTCTAGCAGGGCAGAGCTCAATCAGAAGCAAGCCAGGCCTTGAAATGTCGAGTGAATTCACCTATGGAAAAATTGGGGTGTCTATTTGGACATTCACGACACTGAAAGGGAAAAATCCGTCGGCCTCTCACACAATGAAGATGCAGAGTGCCCGGTCCAAGTAAGGGCTGGAAAATCGCCAAGGGGAGGAGGACTGAAACCACACCACGAGCAAAGATCCATCAAATCAATAACCCAAATCCTTATTTTAGCTATTTCGCCCAACAGCAAAAGACAAGGATAAGCACACATAAAACTCAGAAGAGGAAGGCAGAACCCGAAATAATCCCAAGAGCATGCGAGCAGTCCAGGGGCAGGAAGGTGCCTCACTATTCACTGAGAACATGAAGCCCTGCAGACTGAGGAAAAAATTGAGATGGGTGAATCAAACAGGGAACAAAAAACCACATTATATATGTTGCCTAACCTGCCACTCCCGGAAGTACAGTCTACAAAACTGCCAGGGTCTTCTCAAAAATCAAGCCAGAATAAACAAAGACTTGCTTGCCCGAGGATTCTGAGAGAGCTATTGCTACTTAATCCATTAAAACTGTCAATGAAGGTCAAATGGGTTTAGGAAATAAACCATCAGAGGATCCAGGCCTTGGTACCTAAAATAAAATTGGCTAATTGAAAACCCGCACCAAAACAGTGATTCTGAATTCTGTTTCAGCCATCGGAGATACCGCTGATTTGTTGTGTTTTCCCTTTTTTCTGAAGAAGCATAAAGACAGAACACCTCTGGTGACGCACAGGGAAGAGTGGATATCAGTCTTGTGGCTCTTGCGACTCTGACATAATTTAAAGCAAAAGAATAGAATATGCACACATTTGACCGTACTCTCACTCTGAGCAGATAGCTTACCAGAAAAGGAAGACTTCACCACCACTTCCCTACCCCAGGAGCCTTCCCGGACCAAAAAATGGAACCACTCTGCATCTGTCTGGCCAGACGAGCAAACTGGAGGGGCAATCAGAGCTGTGGAGTCTGAATGTGAGAGGAGATGCCCCTGCAGCGTAGGGAATAAAATCGATCCTGCACTCAAGTGGAAGAGATCCAGCCTGTCCCAGGCTTCCCAAATCCAGCACAAAGCTTCCTGATGGCGATGGCCTTTCCGAGCCCTTCTGCTGCCCTTCCAAACTCCCCGCGAATAAGAGTCTCGCTCCTGAGATCAATGCCAGGAGGTTTTGAGCAACAGATCTGGCCTGTGAAGTCAGTCCTAAACGCCAGCACCACGGAAGCTCTTTGGGAAGGAGCATTTATGTAGTATTTATATAAATATTATTCATATCATATGTATAGTATATATATATACTTTCAGAGAGAGAGAGTAGAGAGGAGAGGAGAGAGAAGAGAAGAGGTTTGCAATAAATTACATGTATTTTCTATATATTCGTCATTTTGTATAATCTTATATATATGATTAAATAGTCAATTATATATATATATCAGTCGATGATTTTATATTTTGGGCAATATATAAGGAGAATTTAGCATGTATCTCCCAGGATAATAACACAACACAGGGAGATGTGGCTCTTAAAAGACTTTTCTGACCCAAAAGTAACTGAATAAACATCTACAACTTGCTCAGGTCATAATCAGATGGCTAACTGTTAATTCTCTGCACTGATTAAATTTGTGGTAAAGTAGAGAAGCAATTAAAGATGCCATTACAGTTGTATGAAGTACATTCCCGATCCCTCCATTGATCTGACTTGAGCATCTGCGCTCATAATGTGAGCAATCTGGGGATTAAATTAATCATGCTCTGAGATAATCTCCTATTTGCTGCTCTGCTTATCTTTCTGAGTATTTTTTTGCTCTCGTATACCTGAAAAGGCACATTAATCGTATGATAGCTAAGAACCTCACAGATTTTAAAAACTAAATAAATTTATGATCCATTGAAATTAAGATCTCGTTCTTCAAGAAAAAGGATTTTACCTAGGTATTGGCCAGAGAGGTTCAAAATCTTCTTTCCGAGGTCATTGCAGAGACAAAAAGCGAAACCACTCTGTGTAGCTGCATGTTTACAGAAAATCTGAGTCAATGCATAAACATTTTGCCCAGGAGCACGATTCTCCTGGAGTATGATCCAGCATTTCTATCAGTGTTGTGTGAACCCGCATCACCATCGCTATTAAAAAAATAAAAAAAAAAAAAAACAAAAAACCTGGGTAGAAAATCTTCTGTGACGTGGACCAACGATCAACCAAATGGCGAGCTCTTGGGAAACGCTGGTGTCTTTCGTCAGCTTTTCTCTTCACGCCTTTGTCTATATAGAGAGATTGGTTCAGATGGTGTGGCTAACATAATTACACCAAGTGAGGGAGGAGCAGACTTAACCTGGAAGAGGAAAAAATAGGAGTTTTGAGAAATTTGAGTGCTGGAGATTTGGAATGTTGTCATCGCTTGGGTTATTGTTAATGAACGAGATTGGAAAGCGATTCTGCAATGCTCTATGTGGTTAGCACCTTCCAGCAAAAAAAAAATGATGGAAAGTGAAAGGGATAAGAACCCCAATAGTAACTGCAATCAAGAAGATAAAGACGCGCACTGTAATAAAAATAGCTTATATTCTCAATAGATAGAATATTAAGAAAGATAGTGGTCTATAACTGGGGAAAATACTAGAGTATTTTCACAATGTTTTATAGAAAGTGTGGGAACCTAAAGATTCGCAGACAGTAGAGGATGTTTTACTGAGAAGCAAATCATGTGCAGAACAGTCTGATTCCCTCTCTCAAAGAGTACGGGTCTGGGAATGAGGAAAAAAAATAGCAGTGGGAGTCAAATGTCTGGCTCCAGTGCAAGGAAGGACAGCATCCTGTGGATGAAGATCGCAGGATGTAGAGGGGAAAGGATGTTTGAGATGTAAGCCCTTCCACTGATCAGAGGAAACCAAAGACTGTGTTTGTAGATTCTGTCCCAGAAATGTCCTGCTCTGGTCTCAGTGCGACTGGAAGTATTGGATGAGAGAGTGTCCTGATAAATTTGCAAATGCCAGTAAGCTAGCCTGCGAGCTGCGCTTGGTGGAAAATGGGGAAAATAAATTCTAAAGAAGATGTGCAGGTTCCAATTAGGAAGAAGCACTATCCGCTGGCCCAACCAGAAATAGCCCCCTGCAAATCCAAGATGGGCAATAAAATGAGGTGAGGGAGCATTAACTGCCTGGACTATGGTGACTCAACAGGCTGGACGAGGCAAGTGAGCCAGAGCTGCGACAGCCACAGAAACGGGAAAGGCTGGCCTCAGAGGCTGAAGATGGGAAGTGGAAAACCTTTCACTCTGCTGTGTGCAATGGTGCAGCTTTTGGCCGAACACATTCTGGCCCGCAGTTTTTGGGACCATTTCTTAGGAAATTTTGAGAATGCTAGAGTTAAGAAATCCGAGGAGCTATCAATGAAGGACCTTCTTTCACGCATGAACAAATAGGATTGCTGCCTTCAGCATTAAATGGAAACAGCATTGAAATACTCCCCAGAGGGAAGAGGAAACGAAACAAAAAGTTACTGACTCACAAAAGAACCGCAAAATAATGCCAGGTTAGACATTAGGAAGTTTTTCCTAGAAACCAGATAGCTGTTTCCTTGTGTAACAGCTACCCAGGAATATTTCACCTACCACCTGAAAGCTATTAAGGATAGGCAGACGTGCAGATTTCTTGCCTGTGCTGGTGATGACTGGGGCCTTCCAATAAAAGTTCTCTTGACCTTCAGAATGCATGTATTCTCCAGCTCTCCATTGGGTCCTCCATAGTCGCATGACGAAAAGCCCATTTTTTATGCCATTATTTGTCACGTGAGATTTCTCCTGCCACAGCCCTGCCGTCTTTACTGAGGGTGGGTCTGTCCAACTGCCCCATTGTCCCATGGCTTTATTAAAACATATCATTCAACAAACAATCCTTATTTATCTAATTTTAGATATGAATAAGAAATTATCCAATTAATGCTTTACTGAACATAAGTTACCTGATAAATCAACAAATGGATATAAACTCATCAAAACCTTGTGTGAAGAGAGTTGGACATAAATGTGTTTGTGAGTTCAAACAGACATGAATGAACCCTTTACATGGTGTAAAGCCATGTAAACCTTTGTTATCAGGTGAAAAGTACTACAACGCCTTTGTTCATTTGTGACTGGCTTTCCTTAAACGATACTTCTGAACTGATAACTCAAACGTTCAAGCCCTCACGAGTGCGGAGCTTTTCTTGGGTCAAAACGAAAATTCTCTCCTATGTCAATCAGAACAGATAAAACAGCATTCCACGCTGCCACAAAATCTTTTTTGAAAACTAACATCTAAATAACACCTGAAAAAAAAAAAAGCCAAACACACCAAGTGAAGAGTTAATGCTGGAAATCCAGAAAACCCCTACTCTTGTGTAGAGGATGCTTGCTTGAGTGTTAATCTAAAATTATTTCTTTTGGCCCTTCCTAAGTCATCTAGAATCTTCAATAAACACAGTGACACATCAGCGGTACTAAATGAGGCATGTAAGATAGCTTAACATATTCTCTTTCAACTATAAAGTTATTCTGTACAGTCAAGAAACAACTGACGTTAACAAAGTAAAACTCTGCATTTTACATTTTAAAAGGAGCCTTCAGGAGAATGCGAACCTATGACTATCAGATGTCTATTGTGTGTTTAGTAGGAGTTTATCTCTGTGCAGCATGCTGATAGGCCCTCATTAAACAGCCTTCACCTAGGATTTTCCCAGTAAAACATCTGGGACATGATTCGCAGCGATGGTTGGGACAGGACCAGGGTCATGCACTTGGTGCCTGTGCTTTGCAGTGACATGCACACGAGATAGATTCCCTTCCTCAGGACCCAACAGGTGGATTGACCCGAGAAAAAAGTAATCCACTAGGAAGCTGCTGAAACAAGGAAAAATTAGAGTGATCGTCATACTTTAACTTCACGCGAAATGCAGTGGTGTGTCTTTGCGAGAAGAATTTACTTGAAAGTGCTTTCAACGTTAACTCGGTTAGAGTTCTACTCCAAGTGAACTGAAGTCCCAGCTTGAGGTTTTTCCTGTGTAAGATTGAAATATCTTATTTCCAGTAATAGACAGATCCAGCATATTTATAAGCACTTGATGCAGCTCAATCCAGCACCCCTTTCCCTGTGGCGCCCCAGGCTGTTGACTCCCACTTTGCATGGAAAAGCACAGGAATTACCAGTAGAGCGCTGCACCCCACCAGTCCCAGCGCTGCCCATCCAGCGGTGACTGGACATCTCAAATCAGCGAACTGGAGTGGACTACCTGACACACTCGAAGGGGTTGCCCAGGGTGCGCTGATTTCTCGTGTAGCCCCACGGTGATCCTACCACTGTGGAGATCGTTTGGCCGGCGTTCTTTCTTTCTTCGGTGCCGTGCAGAAGTATTGGTCAACACAAAGGCCAATGAGTGGCAGGCACACACACACCCCAGTGGGCTAGTAGCCCATATGTTACCAGAGACAAAGAAACAGAGGGCTCCATCACATAGCTTATTCCAGGAGTTTATTTCCAAAGGGCTTCTACTGGTGAAAGAGGAGGGAGTGGGATTATCTGGCCACAAATATACACCTGGGGGCCAGTTACCTGAAAAGCTGAGAGGAGACAGGAGGCAAAGAGAATACAGTGACCAATGGGGAAGGGGTAGGTGGAGTGAGGAGTCACATCAACTCCAACCAGGGTATCAGGACTTACATATTCTTGGGAGGAACCATCTAATTCCCAAGGGGATTATCAAGATCTTTCCACCACTGAGTTCCGGCTATCCCAGGGCTGTCTATCCCTCCAGCATTTTCTGGGGTGGTCTCATCCACCACGACATCTTCCCTTTTTCTGTTTAAAGGAAAAGCTTCCTGTAATTGTTTAGTTAAACACTTCTTAAGACAACTAAATAAACTCAGGACAAGAAAAATCATTAGAACTACTCACAGTCTATTTTTTGACTAAGGATGCTAACTATCCCTTAAGCCCCCATTGTCCAAAGAGATTCTCGAACTAGTTTGTTTCCTTCTCTGTCTTTAGCTCTTTGATTTGATCCCTCATTTTCTGTATCGTTGTGTGGATGCTCTGGCTATGGGACGACAGGTTAAAACAACACAGTCCTTCAAATTCTTCACAGCCGTGTCTGTGGGCTAATAAAAGAAAGTTCATGGCCTCTCTGTTCTGCAGTGTTGCATGCTTGGTGGTTTCTTCATCTTCAAGTAGTTGAGAGAGAGCACTCAAAGTTAGATTACTATGCTTTCTGAGCCAGCATTCAAGGTGGTTAAGTTCACCCAAGGCTTTTGCTGCTGCCACTCCAGGCAGGAAAAAATGATGCAGCAATCTTTTTGGACAATGATTAATTAATAATTTCTCTATCACAATTTGGATCCAATTGTTGAACACTTCT
>VKON01003222.1:0-27036 GCA_009741485.1 Malurus cyaneus samueli | reverse complement strand
TTTCGCTTTTTAAGCCACGCGCTCAGACACAAGACTGGAGTAGCGGTAAGTAGTAGATTAAGAACATCTCCTCTGTAACTATCAGTCTGAGATGCTGCTGGAGGACAGGGAATGGCCTTCTTCCTTTAGCTCAGCAATTGACTTCGAGGTCAAAGCTCTGCCAAGGCAGACCAGAAGCACTCAAGCATAAGCAGAAAATGTTATATTCCCGTCAGAAAGTGGAACATATCGCCGACACGACCATTTCTTTCTGCTTGTGACAAAACAGGCCCATATTGGCTAGACTACGCGTTAGATCAGGAAATCTGACGTTGCAGAAGCATGTGGCAGGAGCGTGGAAGCTGCTAACAGTCAAGTTAGCTGAGTTTAACACGATCCTCCTGCATCTGGAGAAGGGGAATGGTGCCATCTGTGACAAAACCACGGCGCACCGCTCGTGACGCTCAACCGCGAGCCTCTGGATGCCGACAAGGGAGGAAGTGACTATCAGGTGCCGTCCTGCGAGGCAATCAAGTTTGCTACAACAAATATTTAGCACACGTCAGTTTCTGCTTCGTGCAACGAGCCTGGAAATGTGATCTCAGCCTTCACAGATGATGACATGTTCCAAGTTAGTTCAAGTTCTGATATCAATTTGGGTTTTGCTAATTAAGATTTTCCGCCTCTGCAGCCCCTTCAGAGACTCTGTTCAGGAAGATTCTCCCACCATATTCTTTACCACATACACGAAAAAGGCAGGAGTGTGACTTAATTACCATGTTATTACCCTATTATGAAGCATGTTTGGCTTCATTTGATCACCTGCTCTGTGCAGAAAGAAATTTTGTATTAATATATTAATGGGCACAGAGACTGCTAAGTATGTTGAGACGGCAGAGGATAAGGAAACACTGTTTTCTGTTATGTTTGTTTTTCTTTTATTTTTCACTTTGGAATAAATACGTTTTAGTCCTCAATCAAACCTTTTTGTGCATGACAGAATGGACCTGATTTCTACCTAGGTTCACAGCCAGGTAAATCGAGGTGATAAAATATAATTAATATGCACCTGGAGTGAAAGAGTGCAAAATTAGGTGAAGGAGAGACTGTAATCACATAATTTTGAAAAGAGGTAGTTCCTTGATGTAGCACTGCTGAAGGGGTCTCCTTTCCTCATTATTCGCCTTTTAAGCGTTCTTCAGGTTTTTGGTTTTGTTGAATTAATCTAAGAGTTAAAATCAGTAATTGAGGAGATTGTGTTTATTTTCTTCTCATCTGAGCTCGAGTTCATTAATACCTGGCTTTGAACAACAAGCAGACTTTTGCATGTTACCCTCCTGAATGCGTAGTTTAGAGTTTCCTAACAGCGCACAGCAGGGCATTGCTTATTAGGTGTAATATTTGGTTTTGCCCTTTTTTTTGTCAGAGAAGAGCGTGTGGAATACTTCCTTGTTTAAGAAGATGGAGAATAAAAAACTAGGTGCATCTTACTCGTGGATTCTGAAATAAAAAGCCTGCTTTGAATGCGGCAGGGGAATACTAGAATACATGATGAAGGGAGATGCGACTTCTTGTAAACAAGCTGGCAGCGAGCTTTCTCCATTTACAAGTATACATGGCATGCTATGAATCTGGGCTGAAGACAAAAGTCAGACGCACCAAGAGTAAGAGAAGGTACAAGAATCATAGGAGTCCAGGAAAAAAACTGAGGGATAAAACAATAACTGAGAGTGGACATGCCAAAGACAAGGGGAGTAGAGAATGTTTCCCTGTCGAGGGATATAACCGTGATGAACAAAGAATTGAGGTCATCTTTAGGCTACAGATAAATCTGTTTTCTCTGTATGAGAACTAATCATAAATTATATCTGTGTCAAAAATGGAAAAAAAAAAGAGTGCATCCACAGTCTCAGAGCTCCTGCAGACCCAATGGAGTTTTGCACGTGCCCAGGGCTAGACTTGTCAGGCCAAATTGCTCGGGCAAATGAAATTAGCCAGCACTGGCGGTGATAAGCATCTCCTCACGAAATAAATGTGAGAGCTTTCCATTCACCATTTAGAGACTGGGTAAGGGTCTCATATTTCAAATGCGGATCCAGTACAACTAACCATCCCAAATATTGCCTTTGGTGGCAACATTACAATTCACACCTGGAGCTTTTAATTTACAAGATGAATGAACTCCAAAGCTACCATGAAAAGGGTTTCTACCCCTCGCTTCTCTATCGCAGCCCATGGGTCACAGGTAGCATTTTTTTAAGTAGCAATTCAGATATTAATATTACTATGTCTTGTCTTTTTCTAATGTCAATATATTGTAGAAGGTTTACAATTGTTCGCAAAGAGAATATAATAATCCAATTAAACATTGCACCCTTTAACAACTGATCTCACACAGTGAGTATGTAGGTTTTGGAGATAAATACCAGGGAGGTTGGGATTAGAGGGAATTTTGGATTTACAAGTTCATATTTTGAGCACGTACTGTAAGTACCGAGACCACCCAATAGTTTGTATTTATTGCGGATTTTGCTATCTAATTAATGCAACATTTTATGTTGCATTTTATGTTTAGAGTTATGGAGGGAAGAGACTCCTGTTCTTGTCAAATGTTGCCTGAGTTATTAATGTTGAGGGGAGGTATTGTTAACAAAACCCTGTGTGCATCACCTCTATTCACTTGAATTAGCATTTACAAGATTAACGACAAAAAAGCCCTTACATCTATCCAGGAAAGCTGTAAAGGGAACAGATTGCAATCTTGAGTTAATGTTTTATTTCTAAGGACTAGTGACCATTTCTAATGTATTCTAAAACTCATGGTATTCTCCTCTCTCACAATCAGTGAACAGTTCTGTTGCTATGTGGAATGAAGTAACTACTGTTTTACCTGCAAAAAAAAAAAGATGTTATTGCTTTAAAACAGGCTTGGCCAAATCAGCTTTTAAAATCTTAACTGTGCAAGGCAAAAGGCTTAAGATAGTTTAATCAACTGTCTGCAACGGTGTGCTAGCGCCACAGCAATTTCATTCCTGTTGGAGCCCTGGGCATTCACAGAATTAACTGCAATAGAGTGGAAAGAGATTTCTTGTGTACTTAATTCTGTCAGTGCCACGCTAATTGTTCATGGTTTATGAGTTCAGCAATTTCAACAAACAGGAACAGAAAGGACAAATTCTGTTCAGAAAAAAAAAAAAAGTCCAATTTTCCATATTTTTTTTTGCCCTTGATTGTCTTTCTCATTTTTTTGCAAAGCACAGCGAGCTCTCTGGATCAAAATCAGCCTGAATAAGTCTAGTTGCCTGACATACTGATGAAGTTAGTTTAGTTTTTGTCAAAACCGAACTCAAAAAATCTATTCTGGCTGTCTGACTCAACAAATGACAGAAGTACATACTCAGATTTCTAAAATATCCATTGCAGTAGGCAGTGGTTACTACACGCAACAAAAAGCATTGGTATGTTCAGCTAGGATACAGGAAGGCTAGATTCTTTTTCTATTTTTCCTTAATTATTCATGTGTATTCTTTCTAATGAACAGGAGTAACCTTAAAAAACCTTGTAAAATGCTATGGCCCCACAGAGCTGTCCACAGCTACTCTTTTTTTGTACAGATTAAAAGTGTTTATTGAAATGATGCTTTTTCTGTTGTCAGCATGCCTAGTATAATGTAATTAAACTGGGAATTCAAGAGGAAGAGAATACCTTCTGCCCCACAGTTTCAAAAATCTAATTCCAGAAAATTTTTCAGCTGGGCCTTCTTTGGCCCACTGAAGCCAAATTTACTATTAGATTCCAAGGAGACATACTTGGTTTTAATAGCAGCAAACTGGAAATGAGTTAGCTGATACATGTTGTCCCGTGTTAATGTGACAATGAAAAATTGATCCCTGGAAGTCAGAAATGTTAGATTGTTGTAAAATGAATGAGGTTTTTTACTGCTTCTTCTTTCTTTCTTTTTTTTTATTGCTCTGTATTCATGCCATTGATCACTTCTGATGGTGCTCAAAGTTACATTTGCAAGTAAAGGCAGAGCAGCAGCTCCTCTGCAGGCTTTGTGTAAAAGAAAGCAGCTCAGGTCAGCTATTGTTCCTTTTGCTTTGCTCAGCTGTGGCTGAGACAAGGAAACCCTCCTCACTATGGACAGTTGCTTGAAAGATCATATTTAATGAACTTTCAGAGCTGAAGTGGTTTTCAACTGTTTTTGACTTCTGACTGGAATTCTAGGAATTAATCTAGTGCCTTTTGAGTGCATTGAGCTACGTGTGCTAACACTGACTGAACAACCTTTTGTCATATATTGGTTCATTTAGGAATCTCTGCAGCAGCAGAGAGAAAAGGGTCCTTTTAGCAGCTTTCATTTGGACCTCTTAAGAGTGAACTTGGCAGCTTGCACCTAATGCAAAATAATTTCATTTAACTACTATAGTGAGAGTAACTGAAGTCTTTGAAGATTTATACTTCACATTGAATCAGAGTTGATTCCAACACTGAAAAATTGATCTGTAGATACCCTGTATTTATTCTTAAAGCAAATATCTGAGCCCTAATTCTTGTTGGGTTATAAAGTAGAGATTTATGAGGCAAAGGAATAGACGAGTACCCCAAGCCGTGTTCTCAGTGAAAAATCTCAAAAAGCAATCCCACTGATCCTGCCTGAAAAATTAAAAAGCCTGGCGAAATTGCAAAAAAAAAAGAAAAAATGAAAAAAAAAAGCAACAGATTCCCCCAAAAAACCCAGTGTTGAATGGGGGCCAAAATTTAAGCCAAGATTTGCAAGCCAAACAAAAAATCCAAGGCCTGGTATTCAAAACCAACTCCCCCCCCCGTATGCCCTGCAAGAATTTTGGAAACAACCGACAACATCTAATTTTACATATGTTGTTGCCTTTGGCCACAATTTTGGATTGGAATATCTTCTGAATTTTGTGGGCTGGTGGAAATGTTGTCCCTTTACTCTTGCGAGAGAATGCGGTTGGCCGGGATCCTCTGTCAAATGATTATAATGCTTTAATAAACAAAATACTAGAGAGCCCAAAAAAAGGAAAAAAATTAAAGTGTTTTTGGATGGGCAAACTGGAAAAATAAATAAAAGTTCCAAAATTTACCAAAAAATACGCTACTACTCTGGACCCACAATTTTAAATTAACATATCCCTTCATCATCACTGGGGGAAGCCAAAGCATTTAATTGTACAAATCAACTCTAATGCATACCACGTCATGCCCGCTCCGAGTGTCCCCCATGTCAACCCCACCCCAACGTCAACAAGGCAAAATTGGAAAAAAGCCAAACCACATCCCCCGATCTCAAACTCCCTTACCCAGCAGACAGAAAAGAAAATTCAAACCAGTAAAGACTGAACTTGAGAACCAGAAACCCTGACAAGCTGAGAAGGGCCCACGATCCATAAAGGTGAAACAAGCAAATCAAGTCCTGCTCTTCAAGCACCGATATCAAACCAGAATACTGGGAACAAAGGGCGAGAGACCTGAATAAGAAATGCAAGGGCGCGTTAAAAACGATTGGAGCGAAGCAGTGGTATGCAGCCCATCCGGAAAAAAAAAAAAAAAACAATCGTGGCCAGCAACCTTGAGGAAGAAATAATCCCCGCTCTCAGACCCACTCTGACACCAATCCAGCCCAGGCCTCCCATTAAAGAACAACAGTAATGTATGATAGGAGAAGCAAATAAGATCTTATTGTGGCCTTTCAATATTTAAAAAAGGCTCATAAGGAAGGTGGAGAGAAGCTTTCCACCAAGGCCTGTAGTGGCAATACAAGGATTAACAGCACTAGACTAAAAAAGGGGTAGATACAAAGCTATGAGGATGGATATAAGGAAAAAATTACTGTAAGGGAGGTGAGAACTTGGCACAGGTTGCCCAGAGAGCGTCAGCCCATCCCTGGACATACAAGCCAATACGATGGCATACGAGCAACCGGTCTAGTGACAGGGACAGCCCATAACAGGAGAGAACTAAAATTACCTAAGCCTTCCAACCCAAAACCATCCTATATAAGACATAGGTACTATCTCGAAAAAGACTTTACCCAATCTAGACAACAGATTCTAGAAGGAAACATGATGACATGAAAAAAAAACTCCAGCAGATCAATAATAAAAACACACTGACACATAAACGAAAAGTAAGCAACTGAACAACTGACCGAATCTAAAAAATTAAAACATGCAGAAATGTTTACCCACGATATACCTCTGCATCTAAAAATCCAAGGGAGACTACATATTCGGAAAAATAGATGACAAATAGAACTAGGATAAAAAGGAAAAATCAGTGGTTAAATTAAGCTAAACATGAAGAAAATAATCTTCTTAACAATAAGAACTTTTAGACAGTGGAATGTTCTCTTGGGAAAGTGATGGAAAGCCTCTCACCAGCAATGCACACAGAAAGGGGTTTTAAATGTTGTTTGATCTGTGATAGAAAGAAAATGGTGAGTCATTACAATGTACTTTGAATCCTGCAGAAAAATTTAAAAAGTCCTAGCCTCCATCCAAGTTTGTAGCTCTCACGCTCAATTCTGAGATAAGACCACAAGAAATTAAAACGATTTTAGTGAAATGCCATTACACTAGGATCAAAAACAACATTATGGAAATGAACAGACATTGTGTCCTACCAAGCTACCTGAAAGCCCACATCAAAAATTACTCCACCCACACTGCATTGACTCTTCGCAGCGAAATGCCCTAATATCGCCCTGAATGCAAAGACAGCAAGTCAGGTAATATACGAATTAACCCACATTGTTATGAAATAACCTGGCCCAGAAATGGCTGGGATAGCACAAACCACACAAGGTTTCAATAGCTAAAAGTTCATCACAGACTCTGCAGCCCTCAGACCTCTGGCTGACCCGTTCCCCTCCCTGTCAAACTCAACTGCCAGGCCAGCAAGATCGCTCCGCAACTCTTGTCGGCCAGTAACACGAAGCAGCCAAAAAGATCCCCATTCGTGAAAAAAAAAATTATCCGCCGTTTGGAAATGGGGTTACATGAAAAAAAGGCAAAAGATATCTCATGAAAAAGAAAGATGAAATCTGGTAAATGAAAAATTTACAACCAATTAGCTCCTTGACGTACCTATGCCAAATGCCACAAGTGCCATGGATCAGACAGAGTAAATCACACACCCTGTCTGGGAGATCAATGCAAGTATACCACAACCCTACCAAAGACCTGTTCTGGTGAGAATGATGTGATAGTGGAAGGATGGTGTACAAGTGAATACAAGAAAACCTATCTTAAATCACCCAAAGATCATGCTCAAGAAAAAATACTGTCAGCGGATAAAGTATACAGGAATAAAAAGATGGACAAGAAGCAGCACTGGAAGATAAAGAAGCGTTAAAATTCATAACCGGAGGCAAATATCGGAAAGGACAGAAGAAAACTGATTGGCAAGACAAATGCCGCACCACAGTCCCTTCAGCAAGATCCTCACGTCCCCCGTTTGGAGGACCGGCGTAAGCCGCCCTCAGTACCAAAGCAGTGACACACGCATGGGGCAAAACCTCATGGAGCTTCCCATCAGTGTCAGCAACGTCTGGCACTCACCTCTTCACAAGGAACATGGCACCCCTTCCCCCAGTAGGGGGTTCTGGTTACACCTGTGGTGCTTATGGGACTCTTTGTTCCCTTCGTTTGAATTTCTTCCATTTGTGCTGGATACACTATGCACACTCATCTTGATGCAGGGCGATATACAAGACAAAAAGACCACACACCCACCCAAACGATCTGCAAGTATGAGGGGTTTGTGGTGGTGGTGGGTAAACATTAAACTGCCGCTTCAAGGGGGCCGCACCGGACAGAGCTCGACCGGCCTGTTCCTGTGCGCACGCTGACTTCTGCCCTGTCCTTGCCGCACCCTCAGATCTGGCTGCTCAAAACACTGAATCTGTATCCGCGGGCGAGTCTGTCAGAGAACTTCCCAGAATCCACTCTTGCCGTTTGTCCCCTCCTGCCACGGACTAACCAGCCCGACCCCCACAGCGGGTCCGCGTCAACTGTAGAATCAGAGATTCTCGGTGAGCGCATTGGTTGTGCGCTGGTCGCATATGGTTATATAACTTGTTAACATATAAAACTTACCTTTTTCAATTCTTCTGGAAGCCTGTATTTTTTCAAAGCAAAAATTGGAGGAATGGGTCATAGCACCAGTCCACGGAAGGAGGGGGGCCCGCTATGCAAAACACCTTCAGAACAAGACACCCTACTGGTTACTCAACAAAATTAAACATTGATATTAGAAGACCATTGGACTTTACAACATATGATTTTATAGACATTATTGGCAAATCATTTGCCTGTATTCATGGAACGGGAATGCAGGTCATCTAACGAATTTAGACACTGAAGCCCTGGTACTGGTGTTGATGACAATTTCTACAGTATTAAAATCAATAAAACTGCTTGATAAAACTTCAGAAAAGCATCCCGTCGCGAGAAAGCATCCAAAGTTACGGCCAAGAAAAACGCCCAAAAAAAAAAAAAAAAAATCTCATCTCAAAGCTAGGAACCTACAGACCTGCACACTACCTCAGTTAGATCATATGCTTGAATCATAAGGAGATCTCCTAGTAAATCACAAATACAACCGCAGCTGGTGGGGCATTTGGTTTGCTGCAAGGCAGGAAGCCCAGAGAACTGACACCGAAAGGACAAAAGATCAAGGCAGGTCAACAATCATGGCTGAATCCCACACTTGGCCACAACAAACACCCTCACGCCACAGGATGGAAAACAGCAGAAAGGCCCTGTGCGTGAACAGCACTAACACGAGCCAGGTTCCAGGCCAAGAAGGCCAAAGCAACCTCCTGGATCACAGGCGTGCAGGCAGGCAAGGGCATGCATTTCCCTAACTCCACGTAACACACCTCAAAATCCGTTCAGTGGCCCTCTCACTACAAGAAAGCATCGAGGCGGAAGCGTCAGGAGAATCAATGGACGAAGGGTTGGCACAAAGATAGACACCTGATAATTGTGTCCCTGGGAACAAAGGGAGCTCAGGGACCTCATCACCCCTGCAAAAGCCAACTCCAGAATGGCCAGCTGACATAAGGGCAATTGGCTCTCGGAAGATTGTGAAATGCCAAACACCAATGGCCCCAGAGTTGATCACCATCATGGAGTGTCAAGAAATACTGGATTGCACTGTGCCATCTGGCTACAATACCAAAGTTGACCGAACTCAAAGTTCCAAAAGATCGTATGCATGAGACCAGAATATTAAAAAATATTCTTAATAGCAAATATTCAATACAACATCCTCTAAAACCAGAAGGATGATACATAAGAAATCCCAATTTCATAAACTTTGAAAATATCAATAGACACATACTGGGACTTTTGAAGTCAAAAACAACCACAATTGCAAAACATTTAACCGCACAACCAACATAAGCAATGTGATAAAAACTATATCAATTATTCATATAAGTTCCTGCCAACTCAAAGGCCAACTAAAAATTATTTATACAGTCTCACAAAAAAGGATATTCCTTCAACAAAATTGTTACATGATTCTGCAGACGAAAAGTGAGAATCAAAGAACAAGAAAATCAAGAGTTTACAAATCCAGACAGCTTCAGATCAAATTGGGCCCTTTAAATAAAATCCATCATTTCACATCATCCCTAAACTTTTCAAACCTGATGAAAAACCACACAACGACAAAATCATCAACTAAGGAATCCCTGGAATAAGTTTTTCTGTTTCTCTATTTGACATATTACAGTTTAGAGTCTTGTTGCAAAGCCATAGATAAGGAATTTTGCGAAAATTCATAATAAAAAAAAAAAGACCAAAATTCCACAGAAGCTCGGAAATCCGCTCAAAGAGCTCACAATCAGAATTGGCTTGAACACAAACCTGTAGGAATCGAATATTCTGCAAATGGCCAGAAAGGTTCCATAAAACATGCACTTTTCACAAAAAGCCCAAACCAAAAACAAAAAAAAACCTCAACGAACTTGAAATATCTAGAAAGCTTGTGATAAGTAATCAAGATATCACTTCAATGCCATCTGTCTAACTTTCTAATGCCTGATGCACTCAACAGTGGAATGAGCTCAAGGTTTATCACAGAATTACGAGGATTTTCCACCCTGGTCAATTGAGTTCATTCCACTGTTAAAAATACCTATAAAATCATAAATATTATCAACAAATTACTAGCACAATCGATGTTGTCATTTAAACAAACAACCAAACAAAAACAAAAGAAAAAAACCACTTTCACTCAAACCAAGCTGATTGAAAGATAACAACGTCCAAACAAAATATAGTCACTAATTAGAATACAAACGCTTGGAAAAAAAGTCCGATCATCTGAAGCATGAGCAACAACGCCATAAAAGCCTCTTATATTTAAGAAAAGAAAACTGTAAAAAACCAGAACATCATAGGCACCAAATGTAAGGTCGACCTCTCAATTATTCCTGACAATGTCGTAATCTACTGCAAAAACCAAGAAATGTCTGTTAGCAACACTCAAAAACCAAACAGAACAAAACAACATCTTACCCAAATGTAAAAAAAAAAAAAAAAAAAAGTATGGAAAAAAAAAACCAAAAACAAAAAAGAAAAAAATTTTTAAAATCATCGTCCCAAAACATACCCCTAAAAACTACATAAATGAGATTTATAAAAAGCAGGTTTTAACTTACACTTATAGATAACTGACAAGAAACAGCCCACAGCTAAAGAATGACAATATACCTGATCAAATATTTGATCAAAGGACAAAATCAAAATCGACTAATAAACATCCCTTGATTTAATGTATGAAAAGTTTACAAATACTTCACAGATGGGATAATTCTGTGCATGCCAAAGAATACAAAAAAACAAATAGCCATGCAAGAACTGTTACTAAAAGACCTTGCAACCAAGGAAGGAACAATAAATCTCAAGGACAAAGAAAATACCATAAACGTCTGCCAATAAACCATAGCACTCTCCCTTTCCAGGATTGGGCCTCAAGCAAGCTGGGGGACAGCCTGGAAAAAGTTCTGACATTAAAAAATCATTAACCTGATTACTGACATCGTCCCTATAGATTTAACATCCAAAAGAAATCTCCGCAGAGCTTACTTTGACTCTGGAACAGAAGACAACAGGACAGTAGGGACCGAGGTAAGACAACCTGTCTGTTCTTGGTGGAAACAAGGCTAGTGCAAGATTAATCCGTGCGGCCAAATAATACATATTCTGGTGAAGTAGACCACGTAACAATTTCTCCTCCCTGTAATTAACTGATGTTAATTTTTCCATGTAAAATATTATATATCCGACCTCCAACAAAGCCCCGTCCCACACCTTCCTGTGCACCTGTGGAGGACAGCTCCTGCCCGGCTCTAACCTCATACTGCAAAGGCCTGGATTAATCCCTCTCCTGAGCTCCCTCCCTACTGATGGTCACAACTTACCAAACTCTCATCAGCGGAATTCCCACCTGTTTGTATCTTTAACAGATACCCAAAACGAACACCATTCAGGTGACCTAAATACACACTCATCAGCTACTCAGTATATCTAAGTTCCATACAACAAGTTGCTTCAAAGGCCACAACTTGACCCAAGTTAGCTTGTCTTCGTGCCTTCTAGATATTCCAAAAATCTACAGCCTAACATTCATCCTCAGCTGAACGCGCTGGGATACCAACCAGCAGGACTTTGCATTCATTGCGTCGTCCATCACACTGATGGAATCGATCTTCACGTTTTCAAGACCTTAAGAGGACTTCCTTCTGAAATACCTACTACCTCTAACCCAATTTTCTCTCATCAGCATGAAACAACAGCACGTCACCATTCCACCTAACCAACATGTACCAGATTCAAAATCTAAAAAAATAATACTCAAGATAAACTTGCAATCAAAAAATAGAGTAAGATGATAAAACAACTACAATAAGTTTGAGGAAAGCATCGAAAAATATAATGAAACTATGGGACAATAGACAGAATTTAGAATTATCAATCCGTTGTTTACCTAAATAAAATAGTAGATAAGATACAAAAACAAAAAAGACACGGTCACACATAACCAATTAAACTCAGAAACACTGTCTATAGAGAAGCCAACCCAGAAAAATTCTTACAAGAAGCAGATAAACCACCAATTTAAAGGAAAAAACGAAAATGCCGTCGAAGCCTTCCCTCCACTGGTAAGAAATGCGTGCAACCTCTGCTTGAAAGACTGAAATTTAACTGAACGTTGCATTTACACAAGCTATCACCATAACTTGCTGGCAAGATGAAGAGATCAACCGAAAGAAAAAGCTACTGTTGCCTGCCTCGAGCTGAGAAAGTCTGGTCTACAAGAGGAAGGCAGGCAGCATGCTGCCAACAAATCTAAACATGCTGTTTGGAGCAGCAGCTCAGCAATTGCCCTGGCTGCAGCCAGCACAAGCTCTTTAGAATATTGCACCTTAGCTCAATAATGATTCTCTGTCCTTAAAGCCAGATATGCCACAACTGACAATATCAGCTAAGAAATATACCAGCATAAAACAGAAGATGGCAGTCAAAATTAGATAATCATCTCCAAAACCTCAATTTTGGGGCAAAAGTCATCTTTCCTCAACAGCTTAACCTTAATCCCACTCAAAAAATATAAAAACACAAGCCAAATTTTCTATATACAATTTCTCCAATTTTAAATAAAAAATAATCTTAATTGATTCTCATAAAACACTCAGGCATAAAAGCCTTTCAATTTCTTAGACACTTGCATCTCTTCACTAACTTTCTGCAGGTGTGTCTGGTTTTTTTAATTTATTTGAATATTTTCTGAAACACCTCTAGTACTGTTAAAACGATGCTGAGAAATGTACTTGGAATGAAAAGTGTAGGCACAGCCAAAGCATTTATAAATTTTGCCTCTGAATTCTCTTCATCATACATTTCCATTCACTTATTTGGCATTTAATTTCCAGTCAGAGAAAACTTTAATAAGATTCACTCACTTAATTGCTCAGTCTGTCGCTGCCTCACTTTGTCTGCCCTCCTCAAAACACATAAAGATTAAAAGAATTGCTGACTACAAGAAATAATCGGGCAATCTAATTACCAGTATCATAACACACCCAAGTTTCATCTCAAAATGCAATATTATTAAAAGAATTTAAATCCAGGCTATATGAAACTCAATATACATTCCTACATTAATAAAAACAGCATGACTTCTAAATATCATCTTTTACAAGGAAACCCAGGGAAAACGTGGCTGGACATATACTGTTCAACATAATCATTAATTAACTTACAACAAAATTTACATGGCATGTAAGACAATCCAGAAAAAATAATGAAAACTTGCACTAAATATCTCTTCTCTTCCTTCCAGATATAAGAAGGACTCTACAGACCAGAACAATCGTAAATCCTATACAATGCTTTCAAGACTGCATCGGCTCCATCTTACCATAAAGAAAAGAACATTAGATCATATCCTGGGAAAATTCATTATATACATAAAGAAAGAAACTACAGCACCCAAAATATGGTCTCTATCATCAATAAACATCTAACACATTCGTACTTTAATTTCGCATATCGCTGACTAAATTTTATCTCATAGAGATACTCAAGGTTATAAGCACAGAACACAGCCATCTGGGATTGGGAAACAAAATGTGCCAAACCAAGCCACAAAAATATCACATGAAAAAAAATCCCCCAACGCAAATAAACAAAATCCTGTTGCGAGATGTGATCAACAACGCACATTGTGATGAAAAAATACTGCGTCTCTATAAATTCCTCTCAGTCAGCTGCATAGTCAGCAACACTATAAGCGCTCTGTGAAAAAATGAAGGAGAAACTGAACCGTCAGTAATGCCACAATTTAAGTAATATCCCTCGAATGTTAGGCTTTTTTTTTCCAAGTACCACTTCATTACAATGACAATTCAATGCCAAAGAATGGGTCATGGACGGGTACATCCAGCAGCATTGAGTCTGGTTCAAGGGGAGGAAACAACGAAGCTGTCAAATGTTTTCCAGTAAACAGAACAATTAGTGTCAAAAATGAAAGAACCTAACACAGCACAGAATGGATTGAAAGTGTAAGTTCAGTATTAGTTTATATGTATAGAGAAAATGATAGCCCATTGCCTGCCAATAGTACCACCTGCGCAGTGTTATTAGAACTAAGCACAACCTAAAAATAATTTAAATAACTTGAAACTTAAACTTGATAACAAACCTTGATAACTTACAGAAACTAACGATGTATAGATAATGCTACAACGCCAAAGATCTCTGAGATTTTTCAGGTTTTGTGTGCCACAGGTGTGAATAGAAATAAATGAATAATGTAACATTGTTCAATAGAAAGACTGAAGTAATGAGTCAGCTTAATCTAGGAGTTGCTCCTCCCCTGGTTTCTCTACAGGGAAAGGAAAGGGCACCAGAAAATGCACAAGGGCAAAGCAAGGAAACAAATGTGCATGATAGGACACAAAACCAAGGACATGACAGAGCACGACAGGAAGCTCTGGGCAATGAAGGAGTCTGCACAAGCTCACAGTGATTAACTGTGACAGTGTCTTCACTTCTGGGCTTGGATGTGTTTTTCTGCTGTTGAGGGCATATCCCATCGGTGTCTGCTCCCACGGCAGGGACAAAGTCTAGCACCTTGACTCCTCTCCTCACACTCTTTTCTGCATAAGGGAACTCCACTCCTCCTCCAGGCATGCAGTGGCCATAATGTTCTGTCACGGGGCATTGGGAAGCCCAGGATCCCAGGCTGAGCTGTGACCCACGTGTGCAGATGCCTGAGGAGCCAGCTCTGCCCTCCAAAGATGCTGCAGCACTGAGACAGGTTACAGGCTCAGTGGTTCTATTGAAAACAAAACTGAGCTGAGTGCTGTGGGCTGATCATCCCCTCAGCCTAATTTCTAACACACTCACAAGGCATGAGTGTGGCTGAAGAAAACCAGACTTCTGCTGGACAATGCCTGGCCATGATTCACACAAGAGCATGCACCAGTAGGGGCCAATGAACTCAAGAGGCATAGGGGAAAAATGTGCATCAGCTTTGTTTCACTTTGTTGTTTGAGGTGTTCTAACAATATCTGGTATCTCAGCACCGCACTGCATGCCATCCCTTTTGTTTCACACTCTGCTAAACTGTAACATCATCCTCCCATTATTGCAGGAACTTTGGACTGAAAAATCTCAGCAATTACTCATATATTAGAGCCAGGGAGCAGCATGTGGGGCACTGACTTACAGATGAATACTCTGTGCTGTGGACATGTATTACCATGTAATATCATTCATCTCAGGAAAGAAGAGAATTATTTAGCAGCACAACTCCAATAGTTCAGATGTAAAGTCTGTTATAGCTCTCCTCAGAGTTAAAGCTGGGAAAGTAATTATGATTGAGGATTCTTCTTAGGTTGTGAGGCTGTTCCTAAACCATAAATCTAGAACATTTTCATAGATGGAATCTACATTAACAACATTAACTACAGTGAGATGAGGAAAGCAAGGCAGCGTGCTCCACAAAAGCTTGAGGAATCAGCCCTGCAGTCTCATTGTCATAAAGGGATCAGAAAAATAAAACTCATGTCTAGGAATAGAGCCAGAGGAACTGATTACTGATCTAGGCAAACACATGAAGATTCAGTGTTTGAGGACCTGATTCATCAGCTTGTTAAAAATCCAACAGCTTTTACCAGATTGCAAACTTTCATGAATGAACTGATTAACTTGGGAAGTGCTCAGAGAGAAAATACAAATATAAAAAAAAAAAAAAATAAAACCTGCAAAATCATACTGTTGTTTCAACATGAATTCGCCCGAGTTGAAATCTCAAAGTTGGCCAGTATGTGGTGGTTTGAATAATCAATGACAAAACACTCCCAATCCACAAAACCCCTCCCCTCTCTTTTCTACACCGTCCAGAGACAAACTTTCCCCATGAGAGGAAATGAAAAGAAAGGGGAAAACATTTAATTTAAAAATAAACTAAACACAAAAGAAAAAACCCTGGGAATCAGCTTTAATCCCAAACCTTTCTCTCCCCCCTGGAGCCCCCGGCCCAGAGGGTCGACAGATCCTCTCCAATATCACTGAAGGATCTTTCTCTCCTGTCGTGCGACGAGAATCCTCCAATTCTCGGATGACGAAGAAAAAAAAAATTTTGAGGAAAAACAAGTCCAAAAAAAAAAAAGGGCAGAAAAGAGGACATCCCAGGAAAAGCCCTTCTTTTTCCACCGCGATCCCGAGAGAAGACCTCCCGAAAAAAAAGGTGTCTGTCCCTTTCCCCCGTCCCTTGACGGAGGAATCACCTCAAACAAAACCGAGCATCTGACTATCATGTATGTTACAGAAGGTTTAACTTCTACGAATAACAGATAAGAATACAAATCACTAACAGACAACTGTCAACACAAAAATTCACAGTATTTCCCAAAAGAAGGGCAAAGCTGCTCTTTCCTGACCCCTTGACATCTTACTCATATAGCAAAGATGTACAAGGGATGTACAGCTTCCCCCCAGCAGAACTAGTGGCAGCAGGGAAAGGTGCAGTAAAACTTTTTCCTCTCACCAGTTGATATTCAAACACGATCATCTTTAGTGTTTTGTGTGCAATGGAGGTTGAGGTGTAAGGAAAACTCTGGCAGGCCATTTCCTTTGACACATGAAAAATTTTTTTCCTAAGCCCAAAATCTCCCCAACAAGACAATTGGTTCATCATGATAAGACAAAGCCTGGGAAACAACTATTGTTTGACTACTTAAATATATATATATATAATATAATACATATTATAACCCACAATACCAAACGTACTTAAAAAATCAAAAATCATGCAGCAAGCTTAAACATATATTAGTCAGCAACTCCACTGTTCAAATCCCAATGCAAAAAAAAGAAATCATATCATCACTCATTCAGCACAGAAAAATATAATATCTTGAAGTCAGCCATTATATGGCTCTTCTTTATTCAGTTCTCAAGAGGAAAAGAAAGGCCTGTGAGGACAGCAACAATGTGTGTTATGCGGTGTTGAAATTCAGAATTCCTTTGTTGTGCCCTAAAGTCACATTAGAAAGATAGCAGGGAAAAAAAAATCCATGCAAGGTCCAAAGGCCAGTAGCTCCATTGTAAGCGCGAACTCAATTGTCGCTGTGAACAAGCGTTAGACAAATACAACAAAGGGCATTAAAAATCAATTATAAAAAATTCAGAACACGACTGAAAACTAAACTCAGCTCAGTACCGTTTTCATGCTATACAATGTAAGTGCCATGTCAGATAGTTATAAATAAAGCTTAATGTAATTAAGAGCTGTTTAAGCCAAGAATTCAACAAAGCACATGTGCGTACATTCAAAAAACAATGACAAAAGAGAACAGTAAGGAGGCTGGAAAAGAGACCACTGAAGACCAATTAGATTAGGCAGAAGATTGCACTCAAGCCAAATCCCAATTTCCAAAATTTTTCTGGGATGAAGACACACTCTAACTTTAAGAGTCCTTAAGAATCTAAGAAATGAAACAACACTAAAGATCAACCTTCCATCACAAAAGATAAGTCGTTAGTAAAATTTATTATCTGGATCGTGCAATATGATGCAAAATTTCAGACAAAAAAATCGTAGCCAGTTTTGATGGTATTTCCCCAAAACAGCTGTAGCGTGAGTTCCACGTCAGCAGCTGTCAGTCTGACATGGCTTGGCCCTCTTAACCATACACCAGAACGCCTTGGATAAGGCACGCACATGGTGGAGTACATTCACCCTTTGGGGGCAGAACCGACTCGGGAATGCAGCTCGCACCAAAGGCTGGCCAAGTTTCTAAAAAGATCATATTCGCATGATCTTGCCCTAACTCCTCAAGCATAATTTCAACTCGCCAAGACCACTTCTGTGTTAAGTGTTCTCCTATTTGTCCTGTCTTGAATTTCTTTCCCATTGTTGCGATACGACGATTTCCATCAGTACCTTTTCAGGTAGTGATTAGTAAAAAACAATAAGACTATCCCACTAAAGATGTCCAAGTACTGGAGGGTGTGGGGGGGGGGGGGGTTGGTAAACAAGATATATTCTGCTGGTCAGGGTAGGTGGCCCTGTCCACCAGGAGGAGAGCTTGATTGCCTCGGCTTCTGCAGACCACCGCAGTCCTGCTGTGTTCCTGTTTGCTGCACGTATCTCTTCCTTCCTTGCCTGGACCCTAATCTGTTCTGTGAGGTAAAGGTCCCACAAGATCAGCATTCCGTTGTAGTTGCAGAGGAGACTTTCTCCATTCCACTCTGCATTGCTTGTCCCTTAGCCACGGTGGCGATCGGTGATCTTTGAGCCTCACTGGTTGGACTTGGCGGATCTTGCTATTGTTTTGTTACTTATCACCTTTGTTAAAACAAATTGATGCTAAGATTTATTTCTCTATCATGCATCTTGTATTCTGTTACTTCCTAAACAGCACAAAAACTACCATCCTTCATCTTGATCAAAACACTCTCTGACCCCTCATGCCAAGGACACCTCACTGCTCAAGGCACTAAAATATGGAAACAACAGCGATTTAGGGGGGAGCGAGTTTGGTATGAATACACCTTAAAGCAGAATGAATTAAGACAAATGTAATAAGGACAGAACTTATAAATGGTGAAGATCTCGTGACTCGGCGTTCATTTTGGTGTAGCCTCATGAGGAGGCTCTGTCTGCCCTGATGTACCAGGGGGCTGTTAGGCCTGGTTTAAAGTTGTGTATTCTCATTCCCTCAAATTTGTCTGGCCTCTCAGATCAGCCTGATTGATAAGACATCACTAAAAACTGTTATGTCCTTTTCCATTCTTGCCGGAACGTGATTTTCAAAGTCATAATAATTCAGAGGGAAGGGGGTCATATCCACCACTCCAGGGGGGAGTCCCTGCCTTCATTTTTGTCTTTCAAACCAAGACACACTAAAAAGACAAAAGAGAGCAGAGGACCTCTGTGCACTCAGAAGTGTGAAGATGCTGGAAAGAAAATCCCTGTCAGACAGTCCCAGTGGTGTGGACGTGCCTAATGCCTTCTGCTGACAAGGAAACCACTTTACCCAGGTGCCAAGACTTTTTTTTTTCAGTTGATTCAAGGAAGCAGAAATTTGTTGCAAGTATTTTATGAAAATAGTAAAACAATGCTGCCAGCACAGCGCTCATAGAATCACAGAACAATGCTGAAATTGGAGGAACTATTGAGAGATCAAAGTCCAACTCCTTGCCCACTTCAGGCACCCCAAACTCCATCAAGTGTGGCAGGCCTGTCCAAGGCTTGGTTGTGGGATAAGGGACCTGTGAATATTCTGGAATTGTCTGAGTCGTTGGCTATCGTTGGCCACGAGCGGCAGCTGCAGTGACAGTTGCAGTAGGTCCCTGTCCCGTGAACCTGTGTGATGGTTAAACCCGTTAGATGTATCCAATGGTACAAAGGAGTCAGCTCGAGAGACCTGTAACAGCAGAGCTGCCATAAAAGGCAATATATATCATTAGCAGGCGTTAATAAATGTTAGTTACTGTTACTATCGTTAGGAAACATTGGAGTAAGCAGTTATTACCGTTAGGAAGCGTAGCTATAACAGCCGTGGTTGTGCGTGCAATAAACGAGATTTTCCAGATCAAGTGGTCGTTGTTCATCTCTCCCATCGCCTGACAAATGGTAACTTCCGACCACGTCCCAAGAGTATGTCAAGTTCTGAACTCCAAGGCTTGATGCGGACCATGTTCGGGAGCCTGTTCATGTGCCCAGCCACCCTCTGGGGAAGAACCGTTTCCTATATTGGCCTAATAACCCTTCCTGACACAGCCTACCGTCCCTCATGCTGTCCGTCCCCAGACAAATCATCCTGCCCTCTGGAAGAATCGAAGTAAGACAAGCACATCCGGTGATGATCAGCAAGTCTCAGTTTTGTTTTTGGGACCTCTGCCCTTTCATAATCAAGATAATAAGCTCATACATATTGCAAAAACATAGCTCATCATTGGACAATATAATACCGGTCAATCCCACCCGTATGTGCCCACTTGCGGTTGCTTTTCTTCATACCTTTGCTGATTTCGTCTTTGGCTAATAATAAGGCTTAGCCTCCCACATTGCAAAAGCACCTTCATGTATGCGCTTGCGGTTTCAGTTCCTCTTTCCCTCGATTATTTTATCCTTCTTACATCCTCATCTGCCTCTTGTAACAGCAGGCTCCAAAGACACATTGTCCTTAAAGTCCCCTCTAGCTTAATTCAAGCTCAACTAGCTGAATCTCATCATGTCCCCCTTTACTCAGCAGCCATTCCTCAACAACTCAACCTCCTCCCCAACAAGAACTGTACTGCACGAGCTCCCCTCAGTCTCCCTCCAGGCTGAACACCCCATGCCCAGCCGCCTCCCACAGGCTTTCCACCAAGCTCCCATCCTCAGGTGGCCCCTCCTGACATCGCACAGCTCCAGTGCATTTTATATGTCAGCCCAAGCGCCCCAGCACTGGAGGTGAACCCAGCCCAAGAAAGCGGACATGATGTGTTAATAAAAATAATAACTGGATACACATACATCTTCCAGTTCTCCTGCTGCCTCAAAAGAGGCTTCTGCAGCACAAACTGTATCTCTAAGAACAAGTGCACTGTGTTTGCTGTTTGCTTTGGGGATTTGCTTTCTGTTTGTTTATTTTTTTTATATATCACAGAAATCTAAAAGAAAGAGGCAAACTTAAGGCCACGCAAGTGGAATAAAAAAAAAAGAAAAAACAAACAAAAAAAACCCAAAACAAAAAAGAATAAACCCTCCCTACCCAAACTCCAGTCGCACTAATGGAAAAATACATTCTTGACTTTTCAGATGCCTTTAGATGTAAATCATTAGAGTCAGGATTGTGGTGAGGGAAGGCGAGTGACAGGGTGTGTCTCCTGGCATTTGGCAAAGCTGATGTGGCACATATCAGCCCTGAGGAGAATTGCAGCTCTGGGTTGATATTTGGGGTATAATGGGCACACAGTGAGTTAGGGAGAAGTGTGCTATGAGTTCCTGCTTGCCTGTAATTCAGGCAAAATTCAGTCTCAACTGAATACTGAGGGAAGCCAGAAACATCTGCTAAACGCCGTCAGGAACCCATTTCAAGTAATGTGGCTGAGAAAGAGAGAAATGAGTTCAACAGTTCTCACGGAGAAAATGGCTTCTCAAGATCTCTAAAAAAAAAAAAAAAAACTTCATAAAGACAAGGACAGGAGTGTGTGTGATACCAGAATCACTTACTTAAAACAGTTCTAATAGAGCAAAAGGTGTTACATAAAGAAGAAATTTCATATGTTGGAAGTTCTTAGGGCAGAAGGATCAAAAACACTTAAAGATCACACAGATTCCAAAGCAAAACAGTAAAAAAAACTATAGGGCTGAATAAATGATGTATTAGAAAACACCCAATAAATGCATAATAGATGATATATAAGATGTTAAATTTTGACATGCAAGAATGTATGGCATATAAATATAAATGGTAAAAGTTACAGAAGGGGGTCAGTCCAAATATCTCAATGAAAGAACAAGTAATGAAAGAGTCACTGGAGCCCCTCGTACACAAGAAACAAAGAAATTATATCCAACAGAACAAGATTCCCAATGATATTAGATACATATTGCTGAATATAGCTTTATTTGTAGGAATAAAATATTGCAAAAGCTCAGCTTTTTCTTAGATTTAAGAGAACAAAACTAAAACAGCTAACCTGGAAATGTAATTGGATTGTTAAATGTGGAAATTGTCACAAACAAAATGAGAATGGGACAAAACCAATGTTCGACATATCCATGGTAGTGTATTTGCAAGACCAACCCTCACTTTTATCTAAAAATTAGCATAAATAATAATAACATCTGCCTAATACACGAAATAACCTGATGGCTCCAGTGTCCTTTAATCAATTACACTAAGCTTAACGTGTGACCGTAAACTTGAGACAAAATCTTTGTTATCTGTAATTCTACATAACCAGTACTACAATAAAATTAACACATGTACAGATGAATCACTAAAAATAAATAAACAGCTAAATGCCAGATAATTGCTAGCTACTGTAACAATGTCAATAGGCAATTCTCAAGATAAAATGGGTTGATAGTACAAACCCTCTTTCACCCTCGATAACAAACAGCTGCACACCTGTATTAAGCAAAAGCAAATTCCTTTGTCAGCGTTCATTTCTGTAAGAAAATAAGCAAGACAACAGTTTGGCATTTCTTCTCTATCACAGTCAATGAAAAAAAGCAGCAAATTGTTAAAACATAACACCACAAGCATGATTATCTGTTTAGCCAGATAAGCCATCTGTTGAAATTCCACTTGAAATTGTTTATTGCATTCTGCGTAGTACTGTACTTCAAGGAAAGAAAGCTTATCACTTATTTTTTATCATTTTTTTCTACTAGGACATCTATACTGTCTCCCACCGCTTCTTCTCTGCAAACCAGTTTCATGCATTCAAATGAGCAAACGACAGCTGAAACAAGTAGAAATTTTGCTCTGTGCCCTTGAATCCGCACTGCTTAACTAAAATTCGGTTTCCACGCCCAAGAGCTTAAAAGTGATGAAGGTAACAAATAAATGTTACAATTTACTCCTCAAGAGCTCCTGCGCAGATTGATTGATAGTTAATGTGTTTGTCAGACTTCTGGCTCTCCTGCAATCCATCAGCTAAGGACAGTCTCGGGTGAGTGTCCTGAGTGCTGATCAGAGCAACTGCACCAGAAAACTGTTTCTAACCTGGCCATGAATACCTTTTAATTTTTTTAAAAAAAAAATGTATAATACGAACATTTATATCTATTTTGTCTTTGTTTTTGTGTTCTTTTCTGAAACATGGGTATAATAATGGCAAGATATCATTGTGTCTGAAAAGAAGAGTAATGCAAGCCCAAGCCCATACATAATCAACATTGGAAAAATTCGTTACTCAGAGATACGATGCCTGGAATATGAGTCTGACTAAAACAATATCCTTTTCCCCTCCCCCCTAGAAATATGAATAAAAAAACACTTAAATAGGATCTCCAGGCTACGGAATTTCATTAAATGCCACCCTCTCTCTGATCTGCTCATTTGGAAATTAAGGAAAGCAATTAATTTGAAACTGTTGTCTTTTTGCTTTAATCAGTCGACTCCTATGCAGGTCTCCTGCCTCTTGATGATGATATTTTATCTTGTAATCAGTGTATGAGATATTCTTTATATTGATATGTACTTCAAACTGTGTCTACTTGTTAGCTTTTTCCAATGTTAAAGCACATCAATGGGACATGATCTACACAAAGAGAGCAAATATTATGGATTTTGCAGAAAACTAGCCAGAGTATATGATGCTTAGTAAACATAGAAAGATTAATTTTATGTAACGTGGGTAGTGTTTGTGGTAAAATCTATATATATATAATAGTGTGTGTCTGGGGTGCAGGTGGATGAGAGGGAGAGCATGTGTGTCGACATCTACGCAGGAAAGAACCCCTTTTGGAAGGGAATCCCTACACCAGATTGTTCCTGAAAATGACAGAGTCTCAATCTTCGATCTTTTTTTCCCCCCCAAACTGATAAGAACCGCCCAGCACTGATTTAAATCTTTATATATTAACAATCACATCTAAAATCCAAGGACTCCCTTTCACAGGGAGGTCTGGAGAAAAGAAATTCCTTTGGCAGTATTAGTGTCACATTTTAAGCATGCATCAGTCCAGTGACTTGCAACTGAAACTCTGACTTGCCAATTAAATCAAAACTCAAAATCTTAAATAAGTAACCTAACAAGGCAATATAAACCCCAGGGACTCTACAAGCTACCTTCCTATATTAATAATACTTTTTAGTTGTAGACCACAAAAAATACCCTAATAGAAGCAAGATGGGTGTAAAAAATACTAGCAAGGTCAAATTGCACAAGACAGAACTATATAGACCTGGCACTACGAACTGTCTCAGATATTAAAACATGCTTAAAAATCATTCAGGGGCAATTCACCATCTTTTCATAAAAAAGAGAAAATACAATGCAACCGTGAAAATATCCCAGATTTTAACACCCTAAAGAATAAAGGAAGATAGCCAGCGAATTTTACTCGGAGCAACGAAATACATCCAAGTACAAATAACATAAACCATTAAGGTTAAATTTTTCCTCTTGTGATTCGATGTAGCATCATCAATTAACCTTTGCTTGCATTTCTTCAGATATTAGTGACATTGCTGAATATGCCAAATAGAAACACTGTGAATTGACTTGTACCAACTGGAAGCCTGGATTGGCTTTTCCACACTACCCCTTGAAGTAAATTGCACAGGCTCAATGGCTTAGAGTACCCAGTAAACACAAGCAACTTGGAATAAATCCACCCTTCTGATTTCCTAAAATCCAAAGAGCATCTGAAGAAGCTCCTTTCACAGCGATGGACACATCCTATTGGCCGCCTGGATCGATATTATGACACTCAGTAGTACTGTACACGAGGGTAACGAAGGCTGAAGCCTCCTGCCCTTCCTGAATCCGAGAATCCAAGCACCGCCCGCAGAAGATTTGGTTCCAGCCTGCACGCTGGCCATGCACACAATCCTAATACAGAGTGAACAGGATTTAAAACAATTGGAATGGATTAGTGGGGCATAGGAATAGATACTGCTGGCCACTAACTGCTGTCTGGCATCAATATCTTGTTTAAAATATCCTTTTCCCTTTATTTTCTCATATTTGTGTCTTCTGTGCCTACCTTGCTCCTTTCCCCAAACAATCCTTAAAACCCCATAAAGTTTTACATATCCCAAAAATCATGCTTCTTTCCGTGTCCCATGCAGAGTTACATTATCTAGTGTGATGCAAAGCAGAGTTCCCCTTTCACTGATCCACAATGTGGGTTATAAACCAGGTCCAGTGGTCCTGTCCTTCTCCTTTGACAGTTCTAGGACCAGCTGATTCAGTGCTCTGTAATTTTCACCGATTAGAATTTCACTGATGAAGCAACTAAAAGTCCTCCACCTGTCACTGCTCCATTCAGGTCCTTTACCTTTCCTTCTGCTTTGGGCCTGATGGTGGAAGCACTCCTGTACCACAGGAACACCTTTGTACTTCCAGTCATCACCCATGTGTTACAGTCAGGACTATAATTCCTAAGATATTTTATGGAGTTGAGTGGAAAGAGGTAACCTCAGAAGATATCATCATGCTGCTTAAACACAAAGATGTTACCTAGCAGATCTTTTTGCTCTGCCTTTTGTAGCTGGGGACATGATTTGCTCTGTCCAGTGGATTTATGAGGTGTTTTAGGAACCCGTGTTTGGCAGCAGAGTGAGTAGTGAACATGTACTTACTCCTAGTCTACACCAGTAAACAACCCCATAGAATAAAGATACAAGAATTTGAGAAAGGTAAGTAGGTATACAATAATAGCACTTTTTGGTCACTAGCTTTGCCTATATTTAGGCATTTTGCCTTCCCTCTGATATCAGTTACATTTCCTAAATGCCCTCAATCTTGGTACACATACTGTGAGTGCCTCTTGTGAACTTTGGGAAGGATTTAGGTCAGAGATTAGTGTACTTTTGGAAGAAAAGTTATGTTAATCCTTGTGGTATTGTCTATTGATAATATGTTAATCCTTGCAGTATTGTCTGTGGATAATTTAAAGAAGCCAAGAAAAAATGAATAAAATTTGCTTTAGGGAGAAAAGCATATAACGACAGCTTCTTTTGTCAGCCACCAACCTACTGGGCTGATGCTGCAGCTATAGAAAACAAAAATGATTCTCACTGACCTAGAATGTAAAGACAAGTTTGCTAGTTAAGACAAAGAACTGTAGAGGAAAAAAAAACAAGATGTGGTTTGGTGATACGCTATTGCATGTGGATGGATGTGATTAATGCTCTCCAGCAGAGGAGAGAAAGAACATATTTAATTTGACTTTTGAGATAGTAATAGGATCACAGTGCTGCCAGTAAAAAAAAAAAAAAAAATGCTCTAGGAGTATTTAAGGGGAATATTTGAAGATATCTTTTGTGTGATAAAGAAAAGGAGTTTTCAAACTGATTAAAAAAAAAAAAAAGGTATTTGTACAAACTTCCGGCTTTAATTCTATAAGAATTAAGTTAAGCATCTTTGAAGATTTGATTTTTTTTAGCATAGAGAATGTTGCTGCATAGACACATAAGGCGAAAGGCCCAGGTCTCACTGGTTTCCCAACATACATGGAAGAGACTTTAGAAAATTGGAGTTTTGACTGTAGCAATTAACCAAGAGTCACTAAAAAAACTGTGGCTTTAGCACTTTAAATACAAACGCAGTCTCAACTACAATGCTAACAGGATAGTTCTAATGCAATCTAATGATATCTAATCTTTGGGCTCTACTGATAAAATTCTTCCTCTGTAGTTCTAAACAAAAGGAAATATTTGAGAAAGTGCAACAGAATCACTGTGAGCTTCTGGAACACAAAGAGCAGCTGAAAGCCACCGAAAAAAACATCAGCAATAACATAATCAGATTCCAGAGATGAGGAAGGGTTGTCAGTGCAGCATTAAGCTATGTGATAACCATTCTGTCATATAATAGTCCTTTAATTTGCTAGCATTAGAGCCCCAAGTTTACCTCTATAAACTTGCAGTGTTCATCCATACAAGAGCTTGGTTTTCAGCTTCAACCTGCTCAGCTTCAGAACAGCCTGGAAAACGTCACTTGGGCATTGAGATCTCATTAATTTGTACAATTTATTCAGAAGTAATTTTTTTCTTTCTTTCTCTTTTTTTTTTTTTTTTTGCACTAAGTTGCTAGCAAACAATAAATAATACTGAACATCCCAAATTGAAATTATAATATTTTTCAACAGAATGCATGTGCACATGCACAAGTTTAGCCCCTCCTGAGAGGTTTTTTTATTATTATTAATTAAATAAACAGTACTAGCACAGTTTCTCCAGGTTTGTATACCTACATTGCATTCTTTTTAAAAACTACATTTACCATTAAATGTAAATAATACCTTTGTAAAATCTGAGCTTTAAAGAAGTGAATG